>JAOTAV010017627.1:0-24260 GCA_026546445.1 Cyclargus thomasi
TCCAATAAAAAAAAACACAATCTGCTTATTTATTGCCATTAAGGCGGAACAAAGTTCGCCGGGTCAGCTAGTATTTTTATATTTATAAGTAAGCCATAAGCTCTATTTCAAGTAGAAATTGTGGAAAAATCACACGTTTTTTTTTATTTAAATATAAATATCTCCGGTGATCAATACAATGCTTATTTTATTTTCTACTTCCTGGCTTTGGCGGAAGTAGTAGCTTTTTAGACTCCAAAATTGCGCTATATATAAAATATTATTATGGCGCTATATATAAAATATATTACCAGATTAAAATCTAAATTATCACTTGTGAATTAGAAATTGTAATTTTTTTAATTAATTAAAAAAAATAGTTTAAAGTAATCATTTTAGGTGAGTAAAAATTATTTTTAAGTTTAAAGAATATCATTAATTCTGTCGATCAATTTTATACAAATAAAAAAATTAAGAAAAAATTATACAAAAAGAAATAGTAAATTATCATTGATGTACATTAAGGACGTTTACAAATTATAAAATTATTTATTTTTTTATAATTTTGCCCATAGAATCAAAAATTTATGTTACCAACGCATAGCAATAGAACTAACTTTTTTGTCAAAGAATTTTACTAAATGATGCCGGCGGCTCCGTCGCGCCAAAATTCAATATCACACAGGAACCATACATTTTACCGGGATATAAAGTATCCTCAGTCCTTCCCCGGGACTCAATACCAAATTTCAGCAAAGTGGGTTTAGAGGTTTACGCGTGAAGAGTTAACAGACAGACATACTTTAGCATTTATAGATTACGGCAATTTTTTTAATGACGTAATAGAGTAGGCCCCCAACCACCTCGCGGTTGTGTACGTATCCCGCGGCCCTGCCTGAACAGAAAAAGTAGGAACACCGTTGGAGTTTTAGTGAGTATTTCACCTTGAGTCTCACACACCCCGGTGGTCCTCCCCAGACTGCCGGGGATGCATAAATGCATTTCCCCAACGGAAAAAAAAGGCCCCCTATGGCTATTTGTGGAAGTAGGTGGTTACCTACTTCCACAAATAGCCTTCGAAAACTAGCAACAAGTATCATTATGGGTGTTGTATCCATCTTTTCATATCTTGCAATTAATACTTTTGTATACGCGAAAATGACTATGTAAACACTATATAAACCTATTTAACGCGTCACATTAGATTTTAGACTGTCCGTTGTTTGTTTTAAGGTATATTTTAGTGTGTTCTGATCGTGCATTAGGGCAATGTCAGTAACTGTAGTGACGTCAATGGTAACGCCGACTCAGCGCGCAGACGCATCATATTAATGTACAGGATGTTCGCAACACGCACTTATACAGTACGCATTATTCCCCGGTTTTAGGAGCGGGTGTAGTAAAATAATCTATACATATAATAAAACAGTAAAATTGGAGTGTCTGTATATTTTATGTTTTTACAAAATAATCAATGTGCGGGTGCTAAGGAACGGGGGGATTCTCAGAATGTGAGAAAAAGTTCATACTCGAATAAAATATGAGTATGAACTTTTTAAGAGCGAAATACAGTTTGTTGTATTCTCAGCGCTTCACACATTTGAAATATTTCGTGCAAAAGGATGACATATTTCGAGTGTAAAGCGCTGAGAATACAACAAACTCTGTTTCACTCGTAAAAAGTTCACACTCGATATTTTATTCGAGTGTGAATTTTTCACACATCCTGAGAATTGCCCCCCAGTAATAGAATACAAATCGACAAAAAAAAGTTGTATGTTTGCCTGTTTGTACACGCTTATCTCAGGAACCACTTGACGGATTTGAATAAATCTTTTTTTGTTTAATAGCTATTAGGTCTGGGCAACATATAAGATACTTTTTATGTCGGGAAAATGTACGGTTCCCGCGTGATATACAACTTTCGCGCAACAAAGTTGCGGGCACCAACTAGTAATGTAATAAATTAAATTATTTCACCTACCTATAGAACAGTAAAACAGGCGCGTCTAATATTTTTAGAAAATAATCAAGAAGAGGTTTAAAATTGGGCACAAATCCCTATACGTGATATCGTGAGATTGCAAATAGCTGAAAACTCTACAATTCTACAAAAGTTAAAAAAACATATATTCGTCGATGATTGCTTATAATGCTGTTTTTATGCCAAAACGAATCATACCAACAATCATGTATGAAGCAAGCAGCAAGCAGCAACTCTGTATTAAGTGTTGCAACTTAAAAAAAATAACATCAACTATATAAACAAATATACCGACAATCATGTACGAAGCCGCTCAACTCTGTATTAAGTGTTGCAACTTAAAAAAAATAACAACCACTATATAAACAATTTCTTTGTTTATTTATTTAGTTTTTTAAATGTTTCCAGACTCAAAAAAAGTGAGCTTAGAGTTATTAATTAATTATCCAGTTGGCACTTACATTTTGGTGTTGCCAAAATGTGGGTGCCTATGGGATAGTTACAGAAATAATGTTGGGTACCTAAAACATTAACAAAAAAGGAGGATGGGCAATTGTCTAGTAGCTGGTCTCAAATCCCAATTTTCCTTCCATTTCCTTCCATGATCACACATTGTGAGAAAAATAGGATTTCTTACTTGAAAAAATGAATCGAAATTCGAAAGTTTTTTTAATGATATTTAGAGGGCAAGCGAGCAGACGGGTTACCTGATGGAAAGCAACTGCCGTCGCCCATGGACACTCGCGACATCCGAAGAGTCGCAAGTGCGTTGCCAGCCTCTATGAGGGAATAGGGAATGGAAATAGGGATAAGGGATTACGGAAGTTGGGCCACCGGTAAACTCACAACGAAACACAGCACAACACCGTTTCACGTCAGTTTTCTGTGAGGCCGCCGTATCACTCCGGTCGAGCCGGCCCATTAGTGCCGAAGGATGGCTCTCCCTCTACAATGAGCATCCGTATTATGTACTTGAGATCGGAAAATGTCTCACTGGTACACGCCTCCACCGGGGCTCAACCTGCACCCTTTCCAGTGCGAATCGAAGGTCTTATCTTCTTAAGGTCTTAGGCCACGGACGCTCTAATATTAGGATTTTAGGTGATTTGTCTTGCGGGATATCTCGACAAAATTGAAATATTTGTTAGAGATGATTTTAAATTAATGTTTAATAAATTTCTTGTCAAGTTTGCCCATTAGTTTCAGGTTTGTATATAATTTCATGCTGATATTATAAGCATGCTAGTGTCTTTTACTTCTTCACGAATCACGAAAAAGCTGCAATAATAAGTACAATACGGACCTAGACCTACATTATGTATTACAAAATTATATAAAATAATGTCCAAAAATAATTGTTTTTGGACATTTTATTATTTTTTTTTTTCATTTCTTTATAACGCTAAACTGCGTAGTTATTGTGACCCTGTTAAGTAGACATAATAAGTTTTGATGTTTTTTATAATAGCTATAGATAGGGAATTAAGATTACTATATTATGACTTAATCAGGTGACAATATGATTAATTAAATGTAATGATGATTTACCACAAAATAGTACTATCTCAATTGATAGTTCTAATCAACAAACATTTATGACGTCACTTCCTATGTGTTATCTTCTTAGGAGTGTCTCATACGATTGTCAAAACACAGGAAGATCGTGTCGGCAGTTCCTACTGTCTTATCTACTGATATAACTATAGTCCAAGCCAAGGCCAGGCACAATTCGAAAGAACTTTTGTCACTCGTCTCCTGGTATATTGTCCGCAAGTCTTAAGGACACATCGTTTGACGAGAAAAATCGTAAAGTTGCTTTTTGCTGAACTTTAACCCTTATTCTTAAAATTATTTAAAAAGAGTTTAACTTATCAACATTCGCTATCCCTTTCTGTCATGTGACGTTTATAATGTTTCAGAAAAGGTCTACGAACGTTGATAAGATATTCATAAAAATATTTAAGCATGTTTAAATATTTTTATTAATAACGGGTAAGTGTTAAACTATTTAAATAAAATATATTCATTATATACTAGCCCACACGACAGACGTCCTCCCGGGCTGATAAATGAATCTAAGCCACTCCATACAATAAATAATAGTACAAGTAACCATTCTCAAGTCTTCGGACTTTACTATTCCTACTTCGGACAAGTGTATCAACCGATCCAGACGCTTAGAGAGGAGAATAACATTAATTGCACTCAAGTTACTAAAAATGAATACCTACATATACATAAAATAACTTATTTATTTCACATAAAACTTATTTTGTTAACGCCACGCGTTTTAAATACGAAAAAATATTTACAATTATAATTAAGATAATTTCATTCGCAATTTGATCAGTTACCTTTTTCAAATATTCAAGAACTTAATTTTAAAGTAATTATTGACGTCAGCTCACAACAACAATAGAAAAAAATATCATCTAGTTAACTCGAAAATTGCTGTGCGACCAAAATTAAGGCAACCTTTACAGATATCTGATACATCGCCTAGTTTTAGAAGAAAAACAAAAAAAAGAGTCTAAAATATAACCCTCTAATTTCAAGAGTGTTATATTATGTTTATAATTACAGTTAACACGTTGACTAACACGATATAAACGATACTCGCTTCAACTTATAAAAGTTACAAAATCCTGAGAATTGTTCGCATCTAATTTTAAATTTCAAGTTTTAGTACCTCACTCCTAATTACCCTATAACTAACCTATATATGTAAAATGGACCAGCAAAAACAGTGGTGTCACTATCACCTACTGAACAATAACTCAAAAGACAAAACACGATATCCCACCGAAATCCGTATCCAAACACCTTTATTACCGAGCCCACTGTCACAAAAACATCTGCGCGTCATCCGAGATGTATCGTATAAATATTATCAATGGCAACAAATATGATGACAATAAAAATTATTATTACATCACAAAGGGCCCCACGACCGCCTACCATAATGAAGATGTAGGGCGCTATAATCCGAACGGGGTGGCCAGCTTCAAAAGATGTCACCGAAATGACAGCTATTTTGACAGTAATGCAACGCATTCATACCGGCTTAAAAATATAATTAGCAATATTTTTTTAAAGTTTTGATTGATCCCCGCTACCGGTTTTAGCGAGAGAAGAGGGTTAAATTCTAAATGTTTGTCTTGTTTCTAGTATGAAATAATAATGTATATTCATAAAGCCTAAAATGTTTCCTTATTGTTTTATTAGGCTTCTTTAATGTAATTAAATCAATTAAAGTTTAAGTAAGCATCATTTCTTAATTTAATTAACAATAATAACAGTTTAAAATTTAAATATAGCTATCAAAACCTTGGAATCGGCGAAATTAATTTGTCATTATATTTTTATAGAAAAGTGTTGGCTATATTTTCCATTCTGTGATCTCTTAATAAATTTAATAATAAAAATTTAATAATAATCGGCCCAGTAGCTCGTGAGATTGGATCTTCTAAGCAAACACTTCAGTCTTACAATATGAATATAGAGAATATAATTATACAAGTAGCTACAGAGTAAGTAGCCGAAATAATTTTAGCCGACTTGCGAGTATTTATCGCGTGTTATTCGATATCTGGCAGTAGACATGTTATTGTTGGACCACACACAATGTTAGGCTCAACATTGTATGTCGATGCTCTATTGTTTTAAATAAACCACACGACTGTAGCTCGGTCGCTATATTATCAACGGTTGTATCAGTTGACGTTTTTTTTTCTATAGCCGAAAAGTAAGCCTACGTCACAGTACAGAACGCTATTAGATTTGTATTATAAATGCGAAAGTTTGTTTGCTTGGGTGTCTGAAGCTTAAACTTCAAAATGTATTTTAATGATATTCGGTATATAATAAATAAGAAGAAGTTGACTTAAATAAGCTGTCGGATTATCACTAACCAATGTTACACACCGGCAAAAGCCGAAAGGAAAAAGTAAAATAATTGCTATAATTATCATGAAAAGCCTTGATTAAGAAATGAAAAAAATACAGTAAAATCTCAAATTTAACAGACTGAGAAAAAACCTAATGTTGCTCTTGTATTCTTTACAGGCTTGTTCGTTTATTCTAATACCTAACTATTACGTCGCTCAATCGATATTTACCAGTGATAAATTATTCGGAACGGCAACGAATTCGAATTATCAAAAGTATTATTCGCGGTTCGACGCTTCGGAACGAAAAATAAACAACATTAAACATTCACATCCCCTTTGTCAGGTCAAAAGCAAACACGGCCATGTTAA
Organism: Cyclargus thomasi; assembly: GCA_026546445.1. Taxonomy (NCBI): domain Eukaryota; kingdom Metazoa; phylum Arthropoda; class Insecta; order Lepidoptera; family Lycaenidae; genus Cyclargus; species Cyclargus thomasi. The sequence goes on from JAOTAV010017627.1 coordinate 6,223, forward strand.
TTTCATTTTTTTTTATTCATTGTCGTAAAAATTGCTTTAATAATTAGCACGATGCCGGTTCCGATACGACAGTTTGACAGCTGACGAATAATTCGATTTGATTGGCAGTCGCCGATCTTCTAGAACAGGTTTCGATCGCGATTCCCAGAGGTCCCGAATAATATTATCTCAGTCATTCATAATTATGATAAGTTCGATTGTAATTTATTTATGAAATTTTAATCAAGAATTATGAATATTTTATTGGCTCCTTGATTTTGATCCGCAACTCATTTTCAATGCCGGGGAATCCGTTAAAATAAAGTTATTATAATATTCAAAAGATCAAAATTGCTATCTCAATATCCGATCGTTTTAATCTTCACCTTTTTTCCGAATGTGGGAAAAAATATAAAGAATGAAACTGGGTAGAAGCGCTCAAAAAACTTGCCAATCAACTTTTAATTTAAGTAAAAATCGATGACATCTCTCTTTGTAAACTTAACCGTTACTTCGAGAATTCTTCAAAAAACTCGCGAAAATACAAAAAAAATGCTGACGGGGGTCACGCCTAACCAAAATTAGGGTTTATTCACGCAACCTTTATTGCACTTTGACACGGGATGATCACAAAGAAAAAAATTAAAAAACTTTTTTTTCTTTGATTACCCGGATCCCCTCGAAGATATCTCAATAGATATCTGGTGATGGTAACCACACCCTAACCCTTCACTTTACGTCGTTCTGTGAATTTTTGTAAATCTCTCAAAATAAATCATGCATAAAACGGTGGCATCGATTTAAACTAATCTTTTTAAATTTTTATTCATTACTGGTTTATAACATATATTTGAGGTACCACAGGAATTTTACTTTTTCTTGATGTGTCAAATTCAAAATCGATCAATTATTAAATATCCAATTTTTGCTTTTACTGTAATTTTATTTTCATAAAATGAGTAAAATCGTGAAATGATAGCTTGTTTCACAATTTTATCAATTACTAGATTTACACACTCATTAGGACATTCAAAAATGATTTATCCCACGGGAGTACGTAATCAAAAGTACTTCATGGTCCTGGTCAGTTAATACCCTATTCGTGTATCAAACACCATCCAAATCTGTATTGTAGTTTCGGCGTACTTGACGAAAGAACATCCAAGCTTTCACACTTCTAATATTGATAATAGGATTTCGTCATCAGTTTTATTTGTTCACTAATCGCTACTAATGGTGCGGCGTTAGTGGTTGGGTATCAAAGAGTTCGCGCTCGGCGTAGCAGAAGCTCGGTCAGCGTAATGATGGTTATTGGCCCTGTTAGACCACGTCACGTAACACCACACAGCAAATATATCATATTACCCCAAAAACTTTAACTATACAAAGAGTTGTAAGATTATTACATTGGACAAAAATGACATTATTTTTGGGTTAGACTTTATAAAATATATTGAGACTAGATGCTGCCTGCAATTCCGTTGCGCCAAAATTCGTTTATCCAGCGGGAATCGTACATTTTTTAGATATCTCGACTTCACTGAATTTCTGCAAAATCGGTTCAGCGGCTTGAGCGTGAAGAGGTAACAAATAGAAAGTCAGATAGACAGACACACTTTTGCATTTAAAATATTAATATGGAAGTATGGAAATTATATAACCATTAGCCGCTAAAGCAATTTTAACTAAATATTAAAAATATAATATGTTGGAGCAAAATGCATACCGAATGGCTATTTCTTAAAGCTTATATCGAATGGCATTCTTAAGTCTTGACTACTAACATCAAAATAAAAAAAACATAATAGCTCAAATCTCAATAGAACAGCGAAGTGGTACAGACAAAATTGCAGATAAAACACCGGAACTAGTCGGACGCTCCATCGGATCACAATAAGCGGTTTGACTGCAACTGTACACCCGCTATCCGATGTCATCCGTACTGTCGCGTACTTAAGTGCTTATTGATGATCTTATCATAACAGCGTATCTATAGTGGGCTTTTCATAAACTTAGTAAATAAAAAAACGTTATATGATAAACTCGCTAAAACTCGAGAACGACTAAACCGAATTTTAGTCTTGAAGTGTTCGTCGCAGTCTAGACGAAGGTTTTGTACGGTAAGAATATGACATAAAGTTCTCCGACTCATTTACTATCATAACCTATTTTAATAATATTATTATAGTTGACTAATACAAAAGATAATAATTTTCCATAAAAGACTGTCAAGGTCACACGTTCTACAAAATCATGGAATTCCACATTTAGCTTTAGCACAGCTTCAAGGTTTGTGAAATTGTGATCGTATAAAGTAATATGTACCCGCCTCTTTCGCTAATCCGTCTGCAAATTTATCGAAATTCGATATCTCTTTTACGTGAATTCGACAATTTCGGCACAGATCCGGACAGACAATTGATATCCGGTTCCGACGGTAGATAACGCCACACCCTTCAGTTCCAAATTTAAAAGATAAAGTCCTTGATCTTCACTTTTATGCGAGTGCAAATATGCATGTGCGCAGCTTATCAGATTAGAGAATTCTTTATATTCGAAATCGGGTCAAAAAATCTAATATTTTATGACATTTGCCATCTTTTGACACTTAAAATTTCTACATATTTTTCTAATGTAAATTCCGAAGAAAAGTTTTTTTAATGTTTCTAACTAAAAACTTAACACCTAATTTCAAAACACGAGTGACAACCTACTTACAAAACGTAATTAAGAAAGGTTATCCGAAACATGGTTATTGCGTAAAAAAGTTATGCTACTTGAGTTCTTCAATAAAATAGGATATTTACGAGCACTCCTGACACATCCTTTTGACACAGTATAAATATACATAGTAAAGTTACTAAGCCTTGGCCTTCAATTCAAAATAGTGCTTAAAAATTCTTCGACACAAAAGTGTTTATTCTTTTAAACATATGCCTGGGTCACATGAGACAAGTTTTTTAAGGGAGGATAACAAGCCAGTTCCCTTTTGAACTATCACGGCTTGCTGATACTGGCTTGTTAACGAATTCATTTTGCTTATCAAACTAGAAATAAGGCAAGTTTTATCTACATAAAACCAGAAATACTAACTAGCTAGCTCTCCGACTCTAGCTTGCTATGCTGCCTTAAAAAACTAGCTATGCTAGCTAGCTCGTGTATCCCAAATATTACTAGTTATATAAACTATGCTTATGTGTCGGCCCAGTTTAGTCGGTTCGGTTCAAATATGGTGCACTGTATACATTTATACTGTGGTGTAATTTATTAGTTTTAGTGACGGGCTCATTTGACACCTAACAAGTGATCCGTTCATTCAAACAACTTGTCACCTAAACAAGATCATTGTCTTTTCTTGAGTGAAGTTAAGTGAATGCTCTCTATTATTATGCTCGATGAAAGGTTTAAATTGACTTTAAAGTTTTTGCTTCAATTAACTTCGTAGAACATGACAAGTTACGTAGTCAATCAAATAAATGATATTGAAATTAAAAAGTACTGATGATGTTACGAAAAAATAAAGTAAGTAATAATAGTTCCAATAGCCATTTCCCATACTAATCACAAAAAAAGGTACTTTCAGCGCTATTACTTTCACAGTGAACTCTATATAAGCGACCTATACAACCTCTAAAGTATTATCACTTACCTTTGTTGAATCCAGTACACGCATCCGAACCAGCCAACGCACATACAATTTATTATTATTATTATTACTATAAGACTTACCTCCCAGGCAAACCTCCTATCCAGCGGCTGCGTCTCCCATTTCCCGTTAAAAGGTCCATACTTCGTCCCACTCGGAATGTTCACTCTCGCGAAGATCCCACCAGACTTGAGCATCAGCTCATTCGGGATCAGTTCCTTCAGTTCCTCCTCTTCCTGGAACTTCTCGAATTGTGGCAACTCGAAGTTCCTGCCATAATCGAATTTGGGCGGCAAGTACGCGTCCGGTAGACCAAAGTCTAGGGCCGCGTAGTACTCTTTCAGGTCTGACCCAGGTGGCATGGTCTCCTGCTTGATGTGGACTAGGGTGGGCGCGGATTCTGATGTGGCGGAATAGGCGGGGCTCGTAGGTGGACTGCCAGACTCCTGGCTGTCTGCTGCTGTGGACAAAAAGTAAAGGTTATGAAATATACTCTTATAATAATAATTATTAACGTTGGTACTGATTATAAATGTTAGGGTTTACCAATTGGTACTGTTTAGTTTACAATTTTAATTGACCATGATGACATGGATATGGCTTAACTATTTTGAGGAATTCACTTTAGATTAGTTACTTGATAAAGTAATTTTTTATATGTGTGATATCGAATGGACTTTGCTCTGAGTTTTTTTTGTAAGTTGTAACTATAAATTATAAACTTAATCAAGCAAGGAACGAACGAACAATAAAGAACGAACAAATGCTTCCATATAGAGACTTAATATTTTCATACAAAATATCTCAGTACGATTTCAAATATTTTTTTACTGAGGTAGGTCGTACATCTTCAGCGCAGTCTGTGGTTGACGTCAGTGGAGTGCTTTTATAACTTCAGAAATCCATACAAGAACTTATATTTTCCCCCTCAATCCAGTTCAATCAAAATCATATTCCAACATGACAACGCGAACCTGTCCGGCGTCAGACATAAAAAAATGTCGGAATGCAAAATGTAGGCATTGTGGCCGATTTCCGCCACTCACAAAGCGCTTCCGTTTGTCTGTTTGTCTGTCAGAGCATCCCTCCGAAACGCAGATACCACGGCTTCATTCAAGGGTTTTTTAGAAAACTATTTTGCGTAAAAAGTTAAGATATGCAGATATTTTTGGTGGGAAGACATCTTTGCGCTTATTTAAATATTGTCAAATAACAAATGGAAAATAGAATATATTATTATGTTAATATTTACTATAAAAACACAAATTTCCTAATACAGTTCCGTTTTTCTATTCTTAACATAGCTTCGCTTCTTATTTTTGTAATATAAAAAATAATCTAAACGACAAAAAAAAGTAAATACTCAATCCGAAAACTAAACATTGACGTCATAACTGATTTCTACATCATACGGTGAATTTGTCAAGCGTGTCATCCCCTATACAGCTGAGAGAGACACGGTATAAATCATATCACACCCCATTAGTGTTAATATACTTGTAGAACAACCCCATCTTGTCTGTAGCACGTGCCGACAAAATTAAAGACAGTGTAAAAAAAACTTTCAATTTTTCACATTAGCAACATTTTGTTAGTTTATTATTAACGTGATAGTTTTTAACAAACAGTTATCCTCATTTTTGGCGTTCATTACGTTTGAACGAACGTATCGTTTATTATATGACTCTTATGTCTGATTTACACGTATTAAGTAGTTAACTAAATTGTAACTTAATTTTAAGTGACTTAACTTGCCACTTGTTACTAAATTTTGTATTTCCATGCTGTTAATAACTTAAAATTATGTTAAAATTTAGTTACCTACATATCAACTTAATACTTGTAAACCAGATATTACGTTAGCCAAAAAAACATGCAAGCAAGTAATCTCATTCCTAATTTGAATTTGTCTATGAATGGTACCGCGCGCGCGCTCTATTAATTATTGTCTATGATAACCGCTTAGCATGTCAAAATTGCAGTTCCGGCCAACAATGCGCAGGATGTAAGATCCCTCTTCAATCCCGCGTCTGCGCTGGTTGCTATGCCAAATCACCTGTCAACATTTTTGATTACTTACTTATTCTTTAAACAAATCATAATTTTAATTTTACCATTAACTTTATCAATCAAATGGTAATTTGAATTTCAAGAAGAAGGCTAGTTGCAAAAATATTTTAACCTGTATCAAACAAAGAGTGTACTTTTCATATTTAGAATAAAACAAATACGTTTTACTTAAAACAGTAGAGCCAAAAAGTATAGTATTTATCAGTAACACAAAAATACTAATAATTTATTTTACGATACTTTCGGTAAACAAATAAAAGTGAACACGTTTAAATATTTAAGCGTCAATAAAAAACGTCTCCTTTGGCCCTAATTTATAAAATAAGTGACTGGTACGAATGGGGCGTCGTAAAAATGCGTTCGAATTTCAAATTCAAATTAGCCAAAGTCCATTTGGCGTTTCGCGCTGGCTGCGTGCGCGGACAATGCTGAGGAGTCGCACTTAAATCTCTCGTTTCCGCAGAAACTCGCAAGAAAATAAGAACACGAAATGCACAGAGCGTGGGATGGAGGGCTTTCTCCTTTTTTTTAAGTTGAGTTTACTTGGAAGTTGTGCATGACTAAATAGTCATAACGTGGTATGGGCGCGTTGATTAGGTAACGTAAAAATAGGATTTGAAACATGCTCAACAATAGGAAAATGTCTGAATGTTAAAGATGATAACTGTGGTTTTGGCTATTGAGGGAAAACAAAGGAAATATCTTCTTACTCTTTGATTTGTGGGGCTATTTTAATGTTATACAAACATTCAATCAATCTTGCAGATATTTCGCTACGCCTACTCTACAGTCCGCACTTTTCTTGATTTTTGTATATATTATCTAGCCGATATTATCTAACATATTGGTTTGTACGTTTAATTGATTGACTGATCCATTTCAAAACGGCTGGTTTTATCGCTTCATATTCGCTGACAAATGAAATATGTCAAATAAGTCGTTGACGCCCCCAGCCCCAACCTACAGGAAATCTAAGTAACTGATTCAGACAACTTCCATGGAATTTCTGTAAATCGATATTAAACATTCAGATATTACGAATACTGATATTTTCATATCTTATCTTTCCTTGTCTGTAGACCTCACGGCGTGTCGATTTCACGTGTTAGGCACGGACACTGACAATACTTTTACGTCCTCTGTCACCGCTAGCTCGTAAAACCGCCGTCACACTCTCAAACACGACTGTCTATAAATCGCATGAATGCAGTTTCACCAAAGGCATGCTCAGTACGAATAAATGTATAACTAAAAAAAAATATTTTCTTAGAAAATTCGGCGATTTGTTCGCCGCACTCAGAAACGATTAATTGTAAATGTTACCATAACGCTAACTGTAATTAAAATATAAAGAGTTTGATTTAAGCCCCATTTATTAATTGTCAAACTTATCATTAATTTGGGAATGCTATCTTCATTAAAAACTTATGGACATATTTGTTATATGATAAAAAATAACAAAGTTATATCCGTTTTAAGTAGCGAGATCCGCGGTGAGTTATGACGTTATAATCCATGGACTGCATACTAAGATCATTTTTTTGCTAGAAAGAGTTAGAAAAGTTTCATCGCAAAAAATCTGAATATCTTCAGTACCTCTGTATGTCAATACTAGCTTTTACCCGCAGCTCCGCACGCGTGGATTTAGTAGATTTAGTGTCAACCCTCATTTAATTTTAATCATCATTAATAATTCTTTCATTTCAATTTCGGTTTGTAATTTTTTTATCATTATAAGTAGGTTTTAAGTATGAAACAACACACATCACGGCCTAAAACATTTCAATACACACAAATAAGTCCGTATATGTACCGTAGTTTGTCAAGAAACGAAAGTCTAAACACTAACTAGATAGAAAAGAACATATATACGGTCGAATTGAGAAACCTTCCTTTTTTTTGGAAGTCGGCTTAAAAAAATAAGTGTTAAAAGGTGATAAAGATATAGATATAGGTAAAAGAATAATATATATCAATTAAAAATAAGTCTGCAGTAACTCTTATGTAGAAAATATGTTTAGGTATAGGTTGAAAATGCATTCAAATTATGCAGCTTAATTTTTTACATAAGCCTCCGATTTCGCGTCGACATGTGAACTAAATCCTTGCTTATCCAAGTATCGTAGTCTATTGACACTTGAGCAACATACAAACAAATTCTTTAACATCACAATTTGTGCTAAACGAGAAATATCAACACACTTTGTGCCGTCGGCGCCCGCCAAAAGGTGTTTTTTTTATTTTACCAAAACTTTGCATTTTGCCACAGATAAATAATCAATCTATCACTTCAGACCCTTCGCACATCCTTGACAAAATATGATAACACTTGAGGTTGGGGTTGTTAAAAAAAATTCCACCTTTCGATGTTGCGATCATTTTTTCATTGTTTTATCCAAAGAAAGATAAGTAAAAAATATCATTACATTTACATAATAATGCTTTAAAATTATCGGTAAAAAAAGTGAATTTTAGTAAGAGACAAGTTTAAGTGAACCCAAATATGCCATTCGATAGGAATGATAAGTATATCTCGCTTAATAACAAAATAATATTATGTTTTAGTTCGTTTAAATGTTTTAATGTAATAGTTACATCCCTATTTAATTAATTAAACTAGTTTAAATATATTTAGTACTAATAATAAATGAAATACAATATGATAACTTTTTTTTTATATTAAAACATAGTGTGATGGGATAAACCACCTTTACGTTTACCAAGATAGTTAAATGTTTTAATTAATATTATTAGTAATTAATAAGAGCTTACTGAAACAAGATTTATAGAGTTAAATAATATATTTTTCATATTAGCTAAAAATATTCCAAGCTTAATATTATGATTAAAATAACAACATTAATTATTTATTTTCTTCAGAAACTACTTGAATAAATATAATGCAGTAGTGTCAGAAGTGCTCATAAAATGAAGAGAAAATGTTTTTTTTTTCTTTTATTTCCATATACATATTATTATCACTTTGCTTTGTCACTCAATAAACTTAACATTACATAGAAAACCTTGCGCACCCTATCTAGATTTCAGAACATGATTACTGAATTTCAGGAATTTCCACTACGCGAATCTCTACTGAATTTCACAAATTTTACACAAACGGACCATGCTTTTTTCTGAAGTTCAAAGCAAAATACTGCGCGTAACATATTAAAAAAATATTAAACCTTTCATTGATCACTTACCGGACATTTTCATAGTTCACCAAGAGTACATGCTTTCACTCACTATCACTACACTCACGACTAGTCGCGTGCGGTATCGTAAGGTCGTGTGACGGCCGCGACGCGCGGTCCCCGAGTAACGGGCCCGAGAGGAGCGCATCCCTAGAATCCCGAACCCGACCCCCCGCCCCGCTAACACCCCTCTCTTTCGCGCGTAGATAGGGATGTAACTAGACGTAGTTTTTTTTTATTTTTTTTTAATGACGAGGCTTTGAGGTGCAGACATAAAGTTGATTTGGAATTCGAATCAAAGCTTGCAGGTTTCAAATGGCAAATCACGACTTAAAACAATGGTAGGCTGCAGGCGTCAAAACAATGGCCTTTTCTCCAGCAATATTGCGCAATAACCATGTTTCCGACACCTCGTGTATAAACAGAAAATCTTATACATGTGATAACGAAGTTTCTGGTTACGATGGTTTTTATTGTGTGGATTAAGAATTGACCATTTATTAAGGCCTGCCTACTTATCTTGTACAGTCATACGTAGGTTACATGATTTTCAGCCAATCGATGAATTAGCTAATTAGACTATTTAACAAAGAAGTTCAAAGATCACACTCATGAAAAATGCATAACGATAGTGTTTTCAAAAAACAACATTTGAGTTGTCACGACAGCTGACATTCAATCAACTTTTAATTACAATTAGCCAGTAATTAAATAAATGTGTATTGGGTACGTACATTATAGTAACTAAAGTAAATATTTTAACATTTCAGACACCTAATTTTCGAGTAGAAATACTTAACTCGCTTACTTTAATTATAAAAAATGCTTAAGTAAATAATTTACAATGTTAGTAATTTCTAAGATTTAAATTCAGAACACACATTTGAATCGCGTTCTATTTTTGAAATCCGCACCGGATTCGATGTAGAGCGCTTCAGTCTGAAAATGTTGCAAGTGAGACGGAAGATAACTAGATAACGCTCAAGATCTGTGCGCGGCGCTGCGATTGGCCGGCGGCCCGGTGGGCGTGGCCCGGCGACGGATGCACCAATGGGATGTACATTATTATCTGCGTCTTTGTCTGTCAGGAGTCTGTGATACAGGTGTAACGGTAGTTAGGTGTATATAGAGAGACTTATGCAAATTGTACATACTGCTTTAACTTTTCATGAAGGGTTTCAGAATCACGAACATCTGATATTCGTGAGAAGTCTTTAATTTGTGGAATTTATTTAAATTTTGAAGTAGAGTTTTGCTATACATAAATTAGAGTAATTTACGTTTTAAACAAATACAAAAATAGTACAATTGAAACTATACTTGTTTTCTCTTCAATAAGCATAACTTTAAGAAAACTTTACTTTATACTATCTGAAAACAAACCTAGAATACCAACCAATTGAAACACATCTATATAACATTGAAAGGAGAACGGGCTGAAATTTGGTAAGCAGGTAGATTTTATAACGTAGGCATTTGCTAAAAAAGGTTTTCATTAATTCTATCCTTAAAGGAATAAAAGTTGGAGTGAAAATACTTCTTAACGCGAATGAAACCGCAGGTAAAACTAGTACTTGTATACGTTTGTGAGTACGTATCTTAGATAAACTTTATTTTATAAATATATATATACTTAAAATTAATATCGGTACTCTACATACGTAAGTGTCCTCGAGAATTTGTACGATTTCATTTACTTGTAGTATTTTGTCAATGTTCAATCATTATACTAAAAAAATATTCTTGTACGAAAGTTTTGTTTGTTGTATATCTAACTTTTAATTAAAATAATTGTCTGTCCATGTGTGAAAACGAGAACCAGAATCGATTGGCTTTAGACTCGTAACGTTATCGGTTTAATATAGACACGATAATTGATTTCACACGTTCATATTGTCAGGTAGATAAGGACCAAGTTATTTATCAAATAGCAAACATATTCCATTATTAAATAATCAAAGAAACTATTACTCAAACATCAGAATAAGAACACATTCTTATTTTGATAGACATGGATAGAGAAGTTACATAATATTCGAAGTAAGACATAAGAACAACATAGAGAAGTTACATAATATTCGAAGTAAGACATAAGATTGATACATTTTATGTATAAGTTTCATCATTGAATTAAAGTTAAATGTCTCGGAATACAAAATATAATTTATTTATTTATTTATCATTTATTGTACACAAGAAACTTAATACATTATGAGTTACATAGAAAGACGACACAAAGGAACTGCTTATTTCCGAAGAAATTTCTTACAGCAGCCCTTCAGAGAGATATGTGATATTAGATATCAGGTAGAGCGTGCACAATCACTTACGTTTTTTCGCCACGTGACTCTCATCACAATGTACACTTGCTACGAAATCGTACGTATGAGGGAGTTCATCGCCCTAAAACATAAAGATTATGTATAATTTGTTACACTAGGTGTCGCCCTGTGGTCCAAATTCGACTATAAATATTTAAATTATAAGTTTAGCTATTAGGCCATGTATCAAAAACTATAATCTATTATTTAACAACTCACTCACATACTTCAATGTGGCATTAAAGTCTTGTTACCAGGTCATTAAATTTTATTAAAAAAAACACAGACTTCAACAATAAACAAAAGAGTATGATTATATTTCGTGTATGATTTCTATTGTGTCAAATATTGTAGTGTGCGTAGCATTTTATCTATTAAAATATGCAATAACATGCTTTCACAGTCTTTCGTTAAAAGGGGTACAAAGTTTTCCGCTCGCGTATTAATATATACATTTGTTGTAATAATATATAATCTGTATAATATAAAGTTTGTAATAATTCGGTGTAGAAAAATACAAAAAAAATATTTACCATCTTGACAACTACATCTATTATCACTAGTGTCTCATGCATGGCCAGGTCTATTTTAAAATGGCTGTTCCCGTCTATGACAGGCTTAGATCCTAGTTTCAGGTTTTCATTCCTATCAGTTATATTTGCGATAACGAATAAAACTGAAAAAAATATATATTTTAAGTAAACAGTAGCTAGATTACTTTGTGTTTCGTCTTAAGTATATTATATACTCTATGGCACTTTTAAGCAATATGTTAAGTTAGCATAAATTTGGTTAGACAGACTAAAATGTTTTTTTGTTTTTAATGTATATCTTTAGTTTTATCTTTTTTTTTTCTTATTCTAATTTTTTTTTGTAATTTTCATTTTTAAATCATTCCAATTTTAGCTAGATGTATTGTAAAAGATAAATAATTATTTAAACATTAATGATATTTACAAAATATAAATAAAATTAAAACAGGTTACGATGCTATATAAAATATGATATTAAATAAAAAATGAATTGTCTACTCACACCCTGAAGACTTGTTTTGATTAGTGGGATACTTTATGTTTAAGGTAATAGTAACGATGAATCTTTTATCCGTTTCTAAGACAATCTGAAAAATTATTTATAATTATTTTTAATGAACACCGTTCCTTTTATTTGCAAACATGGACACTCTTCATCATCCTCTATCAAACTATAGACGGTTAGAAAAAAACAGATGTTTTAAATTGTCTCAGAACACTTGCACGTAAGCTACGTTAATATTGTAAAAGACCTTTATTGAAATCGTTTTATTTGTTCACAACACAATGTGATATCGCTATTTTGCTTCAGCCTGTATAATAAAAAGGTTTAATGGGCTCACTTCTTTATCCTTGACTTTGGCAGAAATGTTCACCTTCACTGCCGAAATACTTCGATATACAAATACTTTGTCTACCAGAGGAGCACCGATCGCCAGAACTGAAAATAAAAAAATATTTTTGATAGATGGTTGCCGTGGGAGGGCGATACTTCGTCACGAATTGGACCACCCAGTGTCACAAGTAGTGGTCGATAAAGTTTGAAATGATAATACAGGGGATGGGTGGGGTCCCAAATTTTGTGACGTCACGTTGCGTATTTTAAATATTGAAATGGCGTTAATTGATGTTTTGCTAGTTTATGACGTTTCATTCGTGTGGGTGGAGGGTCTCAGACATGTGACCACCTGTGATAGGGGGGGGACTCCTCCCTCTATCACAAAAATCATGAAATTTGTGTGAAATACTTTATGGATGGTCCCAATGCGCTGGACCGACTGGTAAAATACCACGGCCCCATAAAACCGACGGCAGTCTCCGCTTGCGCTATGTTTCATATTCGTTATGAAGTTCAAAACTCAATTAGAGCTAACTCGAGGTCAAGCTCCTTACAAATACAAGATACAAATAGTTCGCACGCGGCCCTATGTACCTGCGAGCGCTTGTATTTACAAATACTTTCATTTATGTGGTTATGACGCGGCAAGCGCCGTCCGAGTAAACAAGGCTTTCCTATATGTAAAAGGGCGCGCGCGCAATTGAGTTGAAGTAGTCATAACCAAAATAAAAGTGACGAGAGAGTCAAAATTCGCCGAAATGGATCAAGAAGAGGAAGTTGGGTAGTGCTATGCTTTGCTTTTAGCTCATTTTGGCGGTAGCACTCTCATGCCACCAGATACATATTCACTACATGTGCACATACGAAAACTTTATATAGTTAGAAACCTTACCTTTTGCTCCGTTATTATTAAAATTCAATGCAGGCTGCATAACATATCCGAAGGACTTGAATTCTGAAGTGATCGTTTGGGTTTGTATGGCTGTGATGAGAGTACAATCATTATTTTCCTCTTTCAGCAGAGCTTTCACTTTCAAGCCCGATATGTAATAAACGGTACCTCCTTTCTTCTCGTAGGGTGCGCTGATAAACAACTCTGTGAACAAGTAATGAAAAATTATAATATTATCTTTTGGTTTGACATGTGCGGACCTAGCTTTGGTATCAGGGGGGTCATATACTCGGGACCAAGTTAGTTCTCGTGGTGCTTTCCCTTTAGTTCTATACTTAACTAACTAACTTTCGGTTACTGCAACGTTTTGCTGTCTACTGCTTTGTATGTGGAGGGAGTTCTTCGATTTTCTACTCTTCCTATCTGATTCATCTGATTGATTTCATTGCGAGTCCCAAGGCAGCTTTAGCAAGTTCCTTTGGGGTCCTTGAGATCATATCAAAGGATTTTTCGTGGTTTAATGCTGCTGACGATCCCATGTCGCCAGACACAGGGGATGCAATGGTGGGAATGTGTGGTAGAACAAAATCCAATATTATAACGATAACCCGCGGTTTCGCCCACGTGTTAGAACGATTATTTCGGTCCGACAAAACGCCACTTGGTATAGCTTTCATTTTCTACCGACATTGGTCTTACGACATAGCCACCTCTACTCTACAGTAAGCCTGTAGTCAATGTCATAAAGTGGCATTTTGTCGGGCCGAAACAAACTTTTCTTGGTGACGGTCTGGTGACGGTGACGGTAGACAATTGGCCTAAGCACGTTAAAAATAAGTAGTAGTAATAATAACTCACCTGGTAACCCATCATCATCAAGATCCATGGAAGCCAGTGCAGTTCCGAATCGTGATCCCGGTTTGTTGTGCCTCACGCATTTTGCATTTTGTTCTATCGTTTTTATCTGTACATAATTCAAATTCTTTGTTGAAATTAACTTTGTTGTTTACCATTAAACATTAAGCAGGCTGATCATAATTGTCAGAAATGTAAATGATACATTTGAAAAGTCGGCCCTGAACCTGATCTCCCACCAGTGTCGGTCATCAGTCTCACTGGGTTCTGATAGAGAAAGAGTGATTTTGTACGCTGCGCACACTTGAGCACTATAAAATTACTCCTGTGTAACTAGCCTGGTTTCCATGAAATCGGCTACTGCCACTGAAACCGGTGTGGCCGTTGCAGAGTAAACTTGCCTTCTTCCTCCAAAGTAGATGTATAATAATAATTATAATAACATTTATTCAGCCACATGTATAATGCAACCGCATGGGTAATTTAAAAAGTCAGTCCTGCACCTGATCTCTCACTAGTCGTGTCGATCATCCGTCCCACTGGGCTATGATAGAGAGAAAGATTGACGTATGTACTGCGCACACTTGGGCACTATAAACTTACTCCTACATAACTGGCCTGGTTTCAAAGAAATCGGCCACCGTCACTGAAACTGAGCTGTTATTTCAGAGTCAACTTGCCTTCTTCCTCGTAAACCCTCCACTGTAGACGTATATTGCTCCCGCTTCGTACTCGTCCTTGTAGGGATCCGCCGGCGCGCCCACAACCAGCTCAGAGAACTCGTCTTCGTTGAAGTCCGCCATGTGGAGCGCAGCCCCAAACATGTTTCGGCCTCGCTTAGCCGTTATATAGAGATTCTGGAAGGCTTGAAGAGAGCCTATCGCGAAATGTGAGAAACCAACCTGAAAAATATTATGAAAAATTCTACTAGCCTCAAACTTCCATGCGCCACGTGGAAAAAAGCTACATAACAGCACTAGCTTTCTCCGGCGACTATGTCCGCGTGAAACTTCATAAATTATCTCGTTTTTGCAATATTTTTTGGTTACTGCTAGGCTCTTATTGGTCGTAGCGTAATGTTATATAGCCGAAACCTTCCTCGATAAATGGACGAACCAACAAAAACATAATTTTTCAATTCCGGCCAGTACTTCCTGAAATTAGCGCGTTCAAACAAACTCTTTAGCTTTACATTATTAGTATAGATAGAACTCAATTCTAGTCGTCTAATTAAAATCCCCATAAGGTGAAAGGGCGGATAGTCATGTGATGAGTCATGAAACATTCTGTCAAAAGTATAACTATTAGGCCGTTTGTCCACCGCACGCCGCCAACGAGACTATTTCAGTCCGATAAAATGCCACTGTATGACATAGGCTACAGGTTTCAATTGGCTCTACGCCACCACAGATCGGCGACGACATGAACACTACAGCTATGTCAGTATAAAATGAAACCTATAGCCTGTATCTTAAAGTTGCATTTTATCGGTCCAAAATAATCTCGTTGAGACGGTGACAGCGTGTTGAGAACAAACAGCCATAAATGTCCAGATGAATATATGGATGTTTGTATTCCTGTGCTTATTATCGCGAAATCTGGACTTTACTTACGTATCCCATGCGTTTGGTGTCTTCGAATGCAGTCGCGTAGACTTTCTTTTCATCAGAAAAAAACACTCCAAATGTCATCGCTGGACCTAAGGAACACAAGTTACTTTAAGCCCCTTATCTCCCTCTATACATTCCTTATGGCCTATTTTACCTCTTACTGATATGCGTCGGACAGTCTATCCACAACTATTTTTGACAGGTGTATGGTAAAAATGCCTGGATAGTCTTACAGAAATTTTACCAATAAGCGGTGAAACAGGCCCTTAGACTCTACAGAATTATCATACACTAGATGATGCCCGCAACTCCGTTACATAAAAATTCGTTTATCGCGTGGGACCGTATAGTTTTCCGGGATAAAAAATGTCCTTTGTCCTTCCTCGGTACTTAGTGTATCTCGATATCAAATTTCAGCAAAATCGGGTCAGCGGTTTGGGCGTGAAAAGGTAACAGACAGACGGGCACACTTTTGCATTTAGTATGAATACACGCTGTGTAACAAAACAAAGTGGTAATACTTTTTCCTGCCTACGCCAGAAGGAGGGTTAGGTATCGTTATAACTCATGCGGGTTAACTTGGCACACGGCTCGAGTGATATTTTTTAAAGTACTGACCGCATAAAAAATGTTGTACTTTTAAGATTATTAATAAATTTTGACAAAAGTTTCGAATTTTAGCTCGACCACAAATTCTATACCGCGCCCTAGAAACGTAGGGCGGAGTGGGATCGGGGACGGGTAAGAAAAAGTTTGAGGTGTACTCGAGATCAATATAATTGTTGGACGTATGTTACGATATAAATTGACAGTTTAAAGTTGGTACTATTTAGAGCCAAGAAGTGTTTAAATTGTGTATTTAATTTTTTTTAACATATAAATGGTGTATAAAACGTCGTAGCGTGTATAAAGCGTTTCTTGAAACATAACAGTCAGCCAACTTAAAAATTATGTTTCTCTCATCACGAGATAAAGCACAACCTTTCTAGGAATTGAGTTTCATGTTGCATGCTACCACCGTGAGTGGTGACGGCCGGTAACTATGGCAACCGTCCCCTGCCTCGCCGCGCACACACCCAAGGCGTGGTATAGCGCTTGTGGTCAAGCTATATTATGCATAATATTGACGTCTTGTAGAAATTAATATTTGTGCCATAGACCAATTATTTTATAGACTTATAGATCGATACAAAATTCTGTATACGGGAAAAACTTCTTAGGTCCAGATGGCTCTAGTCATGATGCTATAAATTCGGAAGTATAATAATGCAACAAAACTAGACATTTACATCAAACGAAGTAACCTTAAAACGTGAAAAAACATTTTTCTGCATTTTTACAACATCATATAAACACTCGTATATTAATAATTAAAAATTCTAAAAAATACTTAAAACCAATATTTACAGCCAGTTTTAAGTTGCAACTGGTAGATGGCGTCATAATAATTTACAAAGTAACTTGCATATTCAACACAAGGTGGCGCGAAATAAGTATATTTGCGCCATCTTGTGCTGAAGTAGCAAGTTATTTTATTATGATTATTATATAAAAGTATATCCATAAATATGATTAAAGAATCAAAAACTTAGATGCAAATTTTAAATGCCATTCCCGGTAAAAATATTCAGTGACATCTAGCGGAGTAATTTTTGGGGAATAATTTTTGTGTATCTGACTTTGAAATGAGTTTTAACCGTACTTTACAAGATGGCACGTTTCACACTAAATTTTTACCACTACTCTAGTTATAATTCTTCTATGTTTGTTACAATACTTAGTAGTTACAATACAATTTTTTAATTTACTTTATTACGATTTTCTTCTTGTGTATGACCAGTAAGGCAGAACAAAATAGACTCTTTAAAACGTTGAAAACATTTTAAGATTAAGATAAGATTTAAGAGTCTATTGTGTTACGCATTAAATGCCAAAATATTATGTAATTGCTAGCAGTGTTGTCTCTATAGATATAACTCAAGGACTTACAATGACAAACTTAACGAATATATAACAAAAACTCAACATTAACATTGACAAGTAATGACTAGTAACAGATGTTGTTATGTCAACGCTACTGGACATAAAATTCATAAATTT
>JAOTAV010017638.1:0-24259 GCA_026546445.1 Cyclargus thomasi
ATTAAAAACCGAAATAACACAAATTTAACAAAAAATACAAAACTCACAACGTCACTTTCTGAAATCCCCGCCAAAACCCCTCTTTTTTTAATTCCCTCCGATATAAGATCGAATGATGTGAAAACACGTACAACAAGTACGCGGATTTCATCTAAGAACTTATTTTGCAGATCGGTTGGCTACCTATTGTAATATACGGTCCAGCTTTGGCTTTTAATCAAGGCAAGTTATTTTATTATTTTTTATTATACATACTTAATATGATATAATTTCGTATGATTAATTTAAATCAACCAGGCCCTTTACGCAACTCTGTTGCATTCGCAGTCCGCTGTTTATCAAATGTATTTTTTAATTTATAATTTTTTGAAGAGGAGAGTAAGATAATAATTTATTTATTTCAGTGACTGGCGTGAATGTCCACGTTATAACGCCAATAGTATGTTTGGTTTGCATCTTCTATACAAGTGCAGTGAGTACTAAATCTTCTATCTATATATACTCGTATAATAAAACAGTAAAATTGGAGTGTCTGTACATTTCATATTTTTACAAAATAACCAATGTGGCACTCCCACTGAGGAACAATAATAGAACACATATCGACAAAAAGAGTTGCCTGTTTGTTTGTTTATCTGTTTGTCTGTTTGTGCGCGTTAATCTCAGGTACCACTGGACGAATTTGAATAAATATTTTTTGTTTAATAGCTATTAGGTCTAGGCAACATTTAGAATTGGACGGGATAACATTTTTATCCCGGGAAAATGTACGGTTCCCGTGTGATATACAATTTTTTGCGCAACAAAGTTGTGGGCAGCAACTTTTGATTTAAAAATAAAACTACTAATTATTAACTTATCACACTAGTGACAAAAATGCGAGAGTTTGTTTTTTGGATATTTAACTACCAATGATAACACTGAAAGTACTGAACAGACGCTGATACATTGAAACAGAGCCTAAGCTAAGGTACAGTACAGTTTCAGAAAGAGAACGAGAAGGAGAACCTTACTCAATCCTTCGATCAAATATTATAAAGATTCATAGTTGCCAGCTTCGGCAAAACCGCACTGAAGCGCTATTCCGCTCCCAGTCTAGGTCTAGGCGGAAACTTTTATACAATTGTGAGCTTTAACTTATTAAGTTAAGTTTTATTCTTCAATACACTTGATTTTGTTTTAAGTTGTTTTGTGTCAGGTGGTCTTCGGTTGAATAAAATAATGACATTATTTTATTAAATTTTTGAGGGATCTGTGAATTTATTATCATATAATAATATTTGATCGAAGGCTCAATCCCAGACACCCCGCTCACATTACGAAGGTACGATCGAAACGAAATTTTCCATGCGGAAAATTTTGTTTCGAATTATTCAACGAGAATTTCGGACAGTTTGTACTTGACAACTACTCGTCGCACATGGACACTTTTAATATAATGTTACAACTAACATCAGAAGGCTTGCAACTTGCAAGTGAATAGGCTACGGGAATAAGGAAAGAGGTTGGATCTGCGGTATGTATATACCCAGCATAACGGCTGTTTTCAGGGTGGTCTACAGGCGGTGGTGTGGACTGACGTCATCCAGATCACCGCCATGTTGGGTGCCATGGCGCTGGTGGCCATCAAGGGCACCTTTGACGTCGGCGGCTTCGGTGTTGTCTGGCAGAGGAACATGGACACCGGCCGGATTGAACTGCCCGAGTAAGTTGACCATTTCAGAATTTTTTAAAGTGTTTCCCTAACTTTTTATTATGCATTTTGTGCTTTTAAGGAAGACTATTCATAGCCAGATCTTGGTTGCGTCATGTCAACGTTATAACAATAAAATATCCACTTCGTAAAATTGATCAATTTTAACGGCTTCAATCCTTAGCAAGGGTTTCTCTGCTCCAGCCTTAAAATCTCTTTAGATTCAAGGCACAACTGGTCTCAAAGAAACATGGCCGTAGCCATAACATGTTATGGTTAAAAAAAAACAAATTTTTAAACATTTTTAAACAAGAGGAACCCTTGCTAACGAGTCTAACTGACTGAAGATGAACGATGAAACTGAGTTTCGTTTTTCCTTTTAGCTGGGATTTGAAGCCGACAACGCGACATACATTTTGGAACTTGGTGTTCGGGGGCATCGTGTATTGGCTCCAAGCCAACTCCGTCAACCAAACGATGGTACAACGGTATCTGGCTATACCGACACTTAGAGGTGCGAAATGGTAAGGTTCATGTTATATTTTCATAGACCTTAAAAATGGAGTAGACGCTAAATACCTGTCAAAACTTCTCAAAATGTTCTTATGAAATAAGGAGGCAAGGAGGATGAAAGATAAGGCTAAGAAAGTAGGAAACAAGATGTAGTTCGCAAGTAATAATAAAATAATTATCTCTCGGAACTATTAAAATTGTAATTACAATAAGTAATAAGCTAATTAAAATAATAACACGATTCAATCGACAGTGGATTAACACCACAGCACGAGTACAGATAGACATCATGTAAGTCATCACACGTAGAAATATAACTGCTTTTACTAACATAATAGTGCACCAGTAACACCCATAACTGTTTTACTAACATAATAGTGCACCAGTAAAACACATAATTCCACACAGGTGCGTTGTTATCGGCCGATAATATCTCATGCGTAATTGCAATATTTTCAGACATTGTTTTCAGTTTGCAGCAGATTCTCAGCTCAATGTAACTTAATACTAATCCAAATACAAAATGTAGAATAAATAATGCTCATTTCACGACAGAAGTCTCCTAGACAGTCGTGACATTTCGAGATAATTTCTCCGGTACAACTTTTCAAACTTTTGGCATCATAAACAACCAAACAGAAAATGCAGTATTATTGGGCAGCATTGAAAAAAATTATTTTGAAAATTTCTGTGGTACTTCTTTTTTATAGAATGGACTCTTTTTAAAAACATATATCGCTTATATTGTAATTACGCGTGCGATTTCGCCAACTGTAACGAAAGTCCCTCGGGTACTTAGTATGGGGCCAGATGACGTGGTGTGAAGCGTCCATAGATATAATTATTATTCTTAATTTCTTTCATTTTCTGCAAATCGACCGACTTACTAAAAATTGCTTAGTGAATTAATAATTATTTTCAGGGCGGTTTTTATATTCTGCATGGGGATGACGGTACTTTACTGCTTATGTTTGTACTGCGGACTTCTGATTTTTGCTCGTTTCCACGACTGCGATCCGTTGCAGACCAAGGTAATGTTTTTTTATAATTGACTAGCTGTTACTCGCGACTCCATCCGCATGGTAACTTTTCTCTTGATTTTTTTTCCTGATTTCATTGCTATCTAATGGAGTCCGAGACCTTTCTAACAAGCTTGACCTTGACAACTTGAAATGTTTATAATATACTTAGGTTTTTTTTTATTAAATTTTATTGGCAAGCGAGCAGACGGGTTACTTGATAGAAAGCAACTGCCGTCGCCCATGGACACTCGTGACATCCAAAGAGATGCAAGTGAGTTGCCGGCCGGGAATAGGGAATGGGAAAAGGGAAAGGGGATTAGGAAAGTTGGGCCACCGGTAAACTCGCTCAATGAATGAAACAGCACAACGCCATTTCACGCTAGTTTTCTGTGAGGCCGTGGTGGTATCACTCCAGTCGAGCCGGTCTATTCCTGCCGAAGCATGATTCTCCCACGGCAATGAGCATCCGCATTATGTACTTGAGATCGGAAAATGTCTCATTGGTACATCCTGGTTTGAACCAGCACCCCTTCGAGTTCGAAGCAAAGGTCTTACCCACTAGGCCATGGATGCTCTTAAAAAGTTCTATTTATACTTTACTAATCAGTAATTTTAAACAAAATTATTAATTAAGGTGGGCTCTCATACAAAAAACACAATTTTTACCTACTTTTGCTCTAATATGGTACGGAACCCTCCGTACGCGAGTCCAACTCGCACTTGGCGAATTTTTTCAACTAAGCGTGAAGTGACGATGCAATAAAATGAGTGTGGAAATAGCTCTTACAATGCTGACTTTAATTTACTCGATATAAGATACATTTTGGGTTGCCGGACTTGCCGTCCGCGCTTTCGGATCGGATCGGTAAATGGACCGTTTAAAATGGCAGATTAATTTATAATAAGCAAACACAAGATAAGCCGGCAATATCCAAAAATTATCAGATGTTGACGAATGATCAAGAAAATATGCAAAAAAATCGGCCAACTGCGCGTCGGACTCGCGCACGAAGGGTTTTGTACCATATTAACGTAAACATAGGCAAAAATTGTGTTTTTTGTTTGAGATCTTAATTATTAATTTTGTTTCGATTTTATTACTGATTAGTAAAGTATAAATAAAACTTAGTAATTTGTAAAATTTTCAAGTGCCTACCTGTTGTCATTATTGATATCGAGCAAAAAATTGCAAAAAAAATACGTTTGTTATATGAGAGACCTCGTTTTAATTGATTTTTTATTAATTTTAGTATTTGTTGTCATAGTGGCAAAAGAAATCATATTCATCATATTCTGGGAAAATTTTAATACTCTAGCTATTACCGTTCTTGAAATACAGCCTGGAGACGGACAGATGGACAGATAGAAAGACGGACATCGAAGTCTTAGTAAAAGGGCCCCGTTTTTACCATTTCGTCACGGAACCCTAAAAATACCATTCGTGTTACCTCCTGAATTTCGTTTCCACGCAGCAGTGTTTTTATGTTTTTCAGCTGGCTAAAGCAAAAGATCAATTGTTACCTCTCCTAGTTATGGATGTTCTTGGAAAGATTCCTGGACTACCAGGCATATTCTTCGCCGGTATATTCAGTGCAGCTCTTAGGTAAGCATGTCTTATGATAGCAGGGTAGGGTGAAGATTCATAAGCTATCAGGTACATTATTTGAAATAAATAATAAAAATATTTTGTTGGATTTTGATCAAGCTATGATTAAAGCCGATTAGAAACAAAACGTTGCATGTGATTTTAAATCCGCATATATTGATCTATTAAATATGATTCCACTAACCTATTGTAATAATACAACAGGACTAAAATAACTATGTAACCAATTTGATGAAAACAAAGATTTGTTTGATTGATTGTAACCAATTTGATGAAAACAAAGATTTGTTTGATTGGTTGTAACCAATTTGATGAAAACAAAGATTTGTTTGTGGGACAAAAAAGATGCCTATGTAATGCGTGTGTCTCGAAGAAAAGTTGTTTGTATAATAAAGCACCTGAGTTAAGAGTACGATTGACATGGTGATTCCATTTCTTAAAGAGTTTCAGTTACTATTACTGTTAAATTAAAACAGAATGCAATCGTAAAAGCTAGTGTAATTACAAACCTTTGTTTTAGTTCCCTATCAACGAGTCTGAATTCTATGTCCGCAGTTGTTTTGGAAGACTTTTACAAGCCATTTTTTAAGAGGCAGCTAACCGAAAGCCAAACCAATTGGTTGCTCAAAATTGTTGTGGTTGTTCTTGGAGTTTTATGCTTAGGTAATTAAAATGTATATATTTTTACGCGCATTATAAGCAACATCAAGTATGGTTTAATGATGCCTATTGTTTTTAGGCTTCTAGTAAAAAATTACTCGCTAAAAATATATCAATGCTACATTTATGCAATATTCAAAAATTGCATTCACAGTTTCAATACTGTAAGCGTCCATTTGTCTAAATATTAAGTTTTACCTTCAGTTAGTGCAAGAAATTTAAACGGCAAACTTATATTTAAATAAATATTGATTATTTCATGTTCTGTACTTAAATCATTTTTTTGTTTGTAGGTCTCGTTTTTATTGTTGAAAAGATGGGAACCATTCTGCAGTTGACCATGACTTTAGAAGCAATGACCATGGGTCCACAATTCGGGGTTTTCACACTCGGAATCCTGATGCCGTGGGTGGATTCACTGGTACGTTTGTATATGTATTTAAAATATTAAGATTTCATACACTTTTTTGTGGGACAAAAAAAGTAAAAAATTATCCTACAATAATAGTACATGAACACATATTTTTTGTGGGAACAATTTTTAATTTTGTCTTTCCTAAACCAAAAATTGTTTTTTGGTTTAGGAAATATATGCTTATTATAAGCATATTGCTTGATATTTTAAAAAGTTTGGCGTGAGGCATCTTTACGCCAGTTATATCTTTTAGAATTTAGGTAGATGGTTAACTTTAATTTTACTTTTTCGATCGATCTTATTGCGTAATGCGTCCTTTTATTAAAGCCTTGCTGATGCTTATTTTTAGGGGGCTCTTGCTGGTGGGGTTGTGGGTTCGGCTCTAATGTCTTGGTGGTGTCTGTCAGCTCAGCTCGCTATTGTCAACGGCAATATCGTACATCCTCATAAACCTTTCACCACTGAAGGTTGTACCTATAACTATACCGTAGATACAACGGAATTCGTTGAAAGGTAATTAAAAATTTTACTCCCAATATAAAAAGCAGCTAAAATCAACATGGTTTCAGTGCTTAGGTGTAGGTCTATTATGATCTAGCTGCAAATGGTATTCAACTTTTGACCCTGAAACTTCGATATGAATACAAGATGTATATGATGAAATGAAAAACCGATTTAAGTTTAGAATATTTATTCAAATGTTGAAAAAAGATTTTTAATAGTATACAAACAACAATTAAAACAAAACAAAATTAAACAATCTGTAAGTATTTTTACCCTAGAATTATCTTTGCTTTTAAGGGAAGAAGTTAATCCTATACTCCACGTGTCATACATGTGGTACACACTATCAGGAGCTCTTATTACTATCATAGTTGGTAATATAGTATCTAAGCTGAACAGGTTGCGTGGAAAAGCATATGTACCACCTTCATCTAAATTACTTGCACCACAATTAAGAAGTTTGTATAAAGAACCACCTCACCCTACAGAAGAATTATACATTAAAGCTTATGATGATAATAAGGTAAGTTGTGAAAAAAATTGAAAATCCTGGTAATGAAATCAACGTAACAATCAATCAAATTTCATTAAACAAACTACTACTATAGTATAGTAGTATTACTACTATTAATAAGTCTAATAATTTAAAATGAATGAAAAAAAAGATAATCCATAATCCAAATTAGCGATAAGAATACAATTGAAAACGAACTATGAAATACTCCTACAGAGGTTATACGAGTTGTAGATGTATATAAGCCGTCATTTATGTCAGAAAAAGATATGAATATCGAGAATTAAATTAAGCTTTGGTTGGTATATTGATAATGTGTTCGCGTGTGATAATCTGCATACATGATAAGACGAAAAAATCTAATTTCGCCAATGCCAATCGCCAATTATAAAATGTTAAATTTTGTTATCACATATTACTCAGTTGTTTGTGTAAGGATATATTATTATTTTACAGGGTTCGAAATCAACATCGATACCAATGAAATACATCACAGAGGGTCGAGAAGGAAGCTGAGCAATATAAATAAAATATAAAAATCATTTGTTTTGTTATTTATTTGAAAAGTTTATTTAAAAAGAACAACTATTGTAATATTAATGTCATTCAGACACCCCGTAAGGTGTTTGAAGGCGATGACTTGATTAAATTATTATCAGAGGTATATTTTAATATTTTTCTAATTTTACAATAAAATTTGATACATACTTCCGTACTTATATTAAAAATGCGAAAGTGTGCCTGTCTGTCTGTTACTTCTACACGCCTAAACCGCTAAACAGATTTAGCTTGAAATGTGTGCACTTTGACTACCGGGGAAGGACGTAGGATACTTTTTATCCCGGAAATATTTACGTTTCCCGCACAATAAACAAATTTTGACGTAACGGAGTTGCGGGCATCATCTATTTCTGAATATACCTGTTACAATTTTTTGTCTAGTACTAGCTATATTACCGTGTGAACTCTGTTTCACTTTTCTTATAAATTAATTAGATTCTGCCATAATTATATGATATTTTAACTGTTAAATAAGCCAAATGGTTTGATTGGAGACAAGCAAAATTTAAAGTTAATTTTTATGTATATACATATTTTGTAAACTATAAAGTCAAAGGTCACACAGGCAATAAATTAATTTAAACGCAACACAGATCTATTTTAAGTCCCCAACAGGAAATCTTCAATAAAGGCCCAGAACGAAAATAGGCAGTGCGTAAAAAATTGCGACAGTGAATTACAAAATTGCTTTCAATTGCCCCACGACAGTTCCCATCTTAGAATCGGTTTGTACGATAAAACCTTTGGACGTTGTCATAAGAATTTGATCGCAACAACAATGAATTCCAAAATGTTGCATGTTTCGACCGTTAGGTCTTCTTTTCAAACATTTTCATTGATTGATTACTCTGTGTTCATTCTAATGTTAATAGTGTGCGGTGGCATCGGTGTATACTTTGGTTTTGTGAAGAAGAACAGGTCCACTCAAGATTATTTGATGGGCGGGAGAAATATGGAGTTGGTGCCTGTATGTTTTTCTTTAGTAGCCAGGTAAGTTTTTCGTCTTAAGGCTTCTTAATTCTCATTATTTTGAACACTATTGTTTTTTTTTATTTTACAACTTTAGCATTATATTCAAATATATATATTTCTTACAATTTTACAACATAGCTGAAAACTAAGGCAAACTATGAACTTTTTTTCGACGACCTCTGTAGCTCGGTTGGTAAACGCGTTGATAGCTTAAGCCATGGGTCGCGGTTTTTCAATTTTCTTGGGTCTTGGATGTGTATTAAACGTGTATCATATAATGAAAATCTTATATATGTGTATAGTATAAAATGTATTAAATATATTTCCGTTGTCTGGTACCTGTAACACAAGTCTCTCGGGCACTTACAACGGGGCCAGATTGACGTGGTGTGAAGCGTCCATATATATTATTATTTTTAAGTTAATGGTTAATAAACATAATTATGAAGTTATAATGATACCTTTTTCAATCTGGACGCGCATGCTTTAAATAAGTTATAACATAGACCAATTAATTTAATTCCTCAATGGTTATAAGTAACAAAATTTAAAATTAACCATCTGTATAGTTTTATTTCAGGTATCTCACTGCTGGGAATTCCCACCGAGTTGTATGTGTTCGGTACTTCATTTATTTTCACCATCATCGGTGCTCTCATGATGTCTATAATAATCGTCAATACCTTTATACCAGTGTTTCACGAACTACAATTGACCTCAGCTTATGAGGTTTGTATATGTTTTATGTAGATTTGGTAAAAAGTGAAGTGAGTTAGTTTCAGGCAAACTGTCAATGTCATCCACTAACTCATTTCACTCCGTACCAAATCAAAAAAATAGATATGGTTTGTCAATTTCTCCATCTTACTTTGCCTTTTTGTTTCAGTACTTGGAGCTGAGATATGATAAAAGGTTGAGAGTTTTTGGGTCTGTGATTTTTAGTGTCTATTTGGTAAGTACTTAAGGCTTTTCAAAATTTTTAAGGTTTGTATTACTCAAACTTTTCTTATTAAAATTTTTTTAATTCCTTTTCAGATAGCTTGGCTTCCGATAGTAATTTATGTTCCAGCATTGGCATTTAATCAAGGTATAATAATTAATTATCCTTACTAATATTATAATTGGGAAAGTGTGTTTGTTTGTTTGTCCTTCCTTCAAGCCTAAACGGAGCATCGAATCGTCTTCAATTTTGGCGTAGACTTAGTTGAAAGAATGGAAACTAAGAAAGGAAAAGGCTCTTGAAAAAAAAAACTACGTTATTAAAAACATCGCATTTTTACCAATTTTCGAATTCCACGCGAGCTAAAGTCGCGGACAAGAGCTAGTTATTATCAAAATAATTAATTTTCTTATTTAATAATAATTATTCATGAGATTTAAGTAAATTTATATTTTTAGGCAGTTTACTGAACCTACATACAATATAAGGTTAAGAGATCAAGGTTCCTATATTAAAAGTAAACCCGAAAAAAATTCATGGGTCCACACTATACATATCACATTATCTTTCTATATTTTCCAATTATTATTCCTTAAATTACAGTCACAGGTGTAAACATACACGTAGTCTCTCCCATCGTGTGTCTGGTGTGCATCTTTTATACCTGTGTGGTGAGTTTTGATATCCTTATGCTGCAGTTCTTGTTGTATACAATATGTGAAATCAACATTAACTCCTCTGTCTTTTATAAATAGTAAAAAGAACATTTCATTATTTCTAAAAAGGGGTAAATAATATAAGTTCATTAACTTACATTAACCTCTTTTTAAAAATATTTAGTGAACTGTTTCTTGATTATTTCAGGGAGGTCTAAAAGCAGTTGTTTGGACTGACGTTATCCAAACGGTGGTGATGGTAGTAGCCATGATTCTAGTTATCGTGAAAGGAACCATAAATATTGGTGGACTTGGTGAAGTTATTAGAAGAAATTGGGAAACAGGCAGAATTGAGGCACCACCGTAAGTAAATATTTAACCTCTTTAGCAAAACTTTAGATCAAAGTGTAACATTTAACATAAACCTGGCGAAAATCTTTGTTGCATCTAATACATACTATAGGCCGTCCTGTGGTCGAAATTCGATTCTAAATATTTTAACCCATCGTGTTGCTGAGCTTTAAAAAATAATTTAATCTCAATTCAATCACAGACTTTAATTTGGCATAAAGGTCTCGTTACTAGGCCATCAAATTTTATATAAAAAAAGTTACAGACTTCAACCATAAACAAAAGAGTGTATGATTATCGTGTCATGACAAAGTATTGTAGTGTGCGTGTTGCGTAGCGTTTAATTTATTAAAAATATGCAGGAACAAAGCATATTTTAAAATAGTAATGGTATTCCACACTCCGGCTCCGTATCAACTATAACTGAAGAAATTTAATGCTTTTATGTCTACGCATATTTCGTAAAAAGGGGTACAAAGTTTTCCGTTCGCGTATTAATATATATATAGATTATAGATGTATGAGTAGTCAGGCGTTTTTATATAGCTTAAAGTTTTTGGCTGTAGACTATGCTGTAATAATGTGTGTTGATTTTAGGTTCAATTTCGATTTCACGGAAAGACATTCTATATGGTCAGTCACTATTGGGTCTACTTTCTATTGGATCGGAAACATTGCAGTCAACCAGTCAATGATGCAGCGGTTTCTTGCGTTGGCTGATGTGAAGTCATCAAAGCGGTAATACTCCAGATGTGCTTACAACTTTGCAAGTTCTTCAACAACTTTTTGCGGTTAATTTGCTCTCTTAAAAAAGTAATTCAGAAACAGATGGTAGAGCTGAGTAATTTAGTCGCCAAGATGGTAGAACGTAGTAACGTAACACGTCCACGTAGGTTCAGCATCTGCCTGTAAATCAATTTCTATAAATAGTATTACAGTATCCCATTAAAATCTATAAAGTATTTTATTAATGCTGTCTTACAAAAAAACTATTTTTTCTGTCTAACCTTAAAAATTCCCATTCAATATTTTGCTTAAACTTATATTCTATAATTTATGTTATCTTACGGAGTTCAAATCATTATTTTCAGAGCTGTTTGGGGTTTTCTGGGTGGAATAACAATAATTGTATTCATATGTGGGTTTAGTGGTCTTCTTGCGTATGCACGGTACAGCGAATGTGATCCTCTAGACTCGAAGCTTGCTTTGGCGAAGGACCAAATATTACCATTGTTAGTCATGGATATTCTGTCCAAGTGGAAAGGAGTTCCGGGCATTTTCGTTGCTGGTGTCTTTAGTGCTGCTTTGAGGTAAGTTCCTTGCTAGTTTGATAGTTTTCATTGTTGTCACACTCATGCGAAATGCATGCGTGTGAGAAATCAACGTGTTTGAAAACAATTTAATATATAAGTTAAGAAATCGTCAAACAACAATTAATAGCTGTACATTGTATAATAATGGTAGGCATGATGCAGTGACGAGAATCTTTTCATTATCGATTCTCAAGCTTTACACTTTAATTTCAATGAATTGCAATAAATAATTTTAATATAAAATTTAATGTGTAGCTCTTTATCAACTGGACTGAATTCAATGGCTGCGGTTGTTTTAGAAGATTTTTGGAAACCATTCCTCAAGTCCCTAAGTCACAAGCAAACGCAGATTCTGGTGCGTGCTGTCGTCGTTATACTGGGATGTGTCTGTGTGGGTGTGTACAGTGTACTTATTTGTAATAATATGCGAAAATTGCTTGATATTTCTTAGGCGTGAGTATGTCTGTAAAGGTTTCACAAAAATACTGTTTGTGTCTTAATCCTCCAAAGTTTTTAATATGGTTTAAATTTTGTAATAAACCCGTCAGTACAACGTCTGTCGGGCTCACTAGTTCCTTTTACAATAATTTTACACCTTTTACACCTTTGCAAACTCTCTGTATGTATAACATTATGTTTATTTGGAAGCTACATCAAAGAATAAGTAACAAGAATGAAAAAGCTTAGCTGTTTTAATTATTAACATAATTGCGCTCTTTGTTTTAAGACTTGAATGTAGAGGAATGTTTATTTTATTTTTGTTTGTTTAATTTTAAGGTTTGGTATTTGTGGTAGAGAGACTTGGATCGGTATTGCAATTGGCAATGAGTTTGTCTTCGGCATCAATGGGACCGCTAGCTGGAGTATTTCTTATGGGTCTCTTTCTTCCGTTCATCGATAGCTTGGTAAATATATTAGGTATTGTAATTTGTAACTGCCCCCAACGCTTAGTGTCCGTTAGCGATATTTTAGATTATGTAATGGTAAAAAGGCACCAAGATAACCTAATATCGAAAAATACGAAAGTCTGTCTATCTGCCGACCTCATCTCTCTGAAAGCCGATTTTGCAAGAAAATAGTACAGATTGTTTTCGTTTGAAAAGGGCATAGGATATTTTCTTTTTAGAAGAAACAGTGCAGTACCCTTTCGATTATTCTCATCAAATACTGACGCAACGAAATTTTAGGCGTGTTCTTATAAGTTACACTGAGCATAAATAACTTAAAAAAAAAACGTTATTGTTTCTTTCACAGAGTGCGCTTTACGGAGGTATCATAAGTTTAATGACAGCATGGTGGATTGCTGGGCAGTCGCAGATAGCCCAAGCTAGAGGTCTCATAACGTTTAAGGAAAAGGAAAGATTTACTTTCAACTGTACTTACACCTTTGATAATATTTCAGCTACTGATATAAATGAGAATAGGTTAGTTGTATGATATTTTGTAATTAAAAGTAGTATCAGAGAAACTGATTAATAGCCAGTTAGGAGACCTACGTATTTTGTTCGTGTCTTGTTAAGCTCAGCCGACAGATGACGATTTGCATTATGTTCACTTTATTGGACCAAATGACGTAGGTACGCAACTGGCTATGAGTAAATTTTTTCGATGGTACATGTATTAAGGTTATTAAAAATTTGACTGAAAATATGAAATGGTAAAATCTAAATCATATGTTTTATACCATAGTGCTATCAAATTTTTGAATATTTAATTTTGCAGTTTCGTTTATATTGGCATTACCATTAATAATGGAATTTAAAAACATAATTTTTGCCTAAACAAGCATTGCTTTATTGCAATACTTCTTGCCAGAGGGAGGATTGCTAACGGTCTATTGCACCCCTTCCTTATTATTGCCGTATAGCCATAACATAATAATTGGTAGATAAAGTATGGAGAATCTTTCAAATGCGTAATGTGGATAGTCTATTCGTCATTCATCAAGAAGTTGTGAAACAGTGTCTTATAATCGAAGCTTACACTTACACCGATATTTTTTTCCAGTTATTTACCGTTTATATACCGATTGTCATATTTATGGTTAACTGCGTTCGGATGCTTATTAACCATCATAATAGCGTGTTTAATCAGCCTGAGAACATCAAAGAAACCGACATTGGACACTCGACTCTACGCGCCTGTGATAAGATCTTGGTTAGAGAAAAGTAGAGTGAGTAAATAGTCTATTTAATAATTCCTTAAACACTGTAAATCGATTACAGTGACGTAACCATACCTTACCTAATTCTGTTAGATTTCATAAATGCATTCAATACGATGAATCAATACTGTGAATCTCGATGTTATGCTAAGTACTCAAAGCATGTTTTAGATTGATCTAAGAGTAAGACGTTCATATTATGTTCGTTAACATAGAGTTAAGCTTGATAAACTTTCCTAATACTTGTGTCACACTTTAACTAGAGTCTTAAAAGGCGGTGTATTTCACCGTTATTGTTCTTTATTTTAAATTAACTCCGTTATTTTTGTGCTATTTAGGGGGCAAGGGAGCAGACGGGTTACCTGATAGAAAGTAACAGCCGTCGCCCATGGATACTCGCGACATCCGAAGAGTCGCAAGTGAGTTACCGGCCTCTATAAGGGAATAGGGATAAGGGATTAGAGACGTTATGTATATATCGTCTATTTATCACTTGTATGCCGACGGTCTTTGAATATTATCGTTTGCTTACTTTAATCTAGTCTCATCTATCTCTAAATGAAATCAAGATTTATCGAATAAAATATAATGATCAACAAGCCATGGTTTTTAACTCAATCCTGTAAAACCACAAGCCAATGTTAGTACAAGCCATATATTGATTGTAGCTGTTTTAACATACTATTCAAGCCACTTTCTGATGTATTTAAAAAGATTTCAGAATTCTTATTTTTTGACAAAACCTACATTATTTTTCAGGTGACGCGTGACATACATCTAAAGAACATTCCAAGCTAATGCTTTTTAGTATTACATAGAATACAATGCAAAGATAGTAAGTTTAAAGTAATAAATAATTTGTGAAGCTTATACGTTTGTTTTACTCAAGGATCCTGCACTGTTTTAAGCCTCATTGATTTCTACAACTAGCATTTTTTTTCTAATTTTGGTGGTTTTGGTGGACATGATTTTTTTCATATGTCTTAGTGTGAGGTGTGAGTACATTAGCGTGTGACTAGAATCTGGGGAGTGAAGTATTTTTTATGCCCTAGGTATCAAATATATTTAAACCATGTAACGTTTAGTATATGACAAGCAAAATCTTGACAACAGAACTAAATTATGTCTTTAAAACTTAACTACAGTTATTTGTGCAGTAAAATTGATATATTGTAAAGAGAAGAAAATGAAATCAAATATCAAGTTGACAGTTAATTGATCTTATTATTGAGAAAAATAGATCGACGACAAGCCACCAAAATTAAAAATCGCTTATATGTCCATTTTTTTTCTAGGAAAATAATAATAATTTGGAAAAAAGTTCCATGGCCGCAATAAAGACAGTATGCTTTACTTTTTAAACCAAAAATCAAAACTATATCTTAAGAAAAAGGGTTGGTTTTCAGCCTTGCCGCTTAAAAAATGTTTCACCGTTGAAAACCAACTGATAAAACGCGGCTGACAGCCTATACAAAACGTCCGCGATTTACACGGTGCACCTTATAGTTTGCACATTTCGATATACAATTATTATTTAAATCGCGGTCGTATGTGGCGTATCAGTCTGTTTTCCGCTTTATATATACTCTATCCACAATTTTGACAGATGTTGTATGGAGAATCTGTCAAAAAAGTTGTGGAAAGCCTAACAGAAACTTTATTAGTAAGCTGTGAAACAGGTCCTAAGTGTCACAAATATTTTTGTCTGAGTTAAACTTTTCAATTTTTCTCTTTACACGTAGCGAAGCATGTACCGGGTAGAAAGTTATTGATAAATATATTTGTTAATTATTGCTGTTATTATTGAACACAGATTATTATTGTCACACGTCATTGATAAGTGGTACTACTTTAATCGGTTCGATTGCAAAATATTTTTTATCTGATTCACATCGCACACTATCTAGAAAAATCCTTGCATAGTAATTATATTATGTAAGGATTTGTCAACCACAAAGTCGGAAGTTACTTACTTATCAAGTACACAATAAATAATGAATAATAAATAATACATTACCTCCTTTACTATCAAGCTATGTTGAAGTCCCAGATAATGTTGGAAATAAATGATAAGGATGCTACATTGATTTTGAGAAAACTCATGACAGGGTTGCAATGAAGTTAGGCCCTACTCTTTTATTTCAGTTAAATAAACCTAGAAGTTTGACCTGAATAAAAGTTACCTAGGAGTCAAGTCTCACATCTTAGATCTAATATCAACGTACACCAATTTAATGTTTACTATTTAAAAAATCTTTAAAGTAAATAGGAGGTAAAGATAACAAATGTTTTTACATATTTATAAAAACAACGATAAAATAAACTAAAAACAAACATTTAATCATCATAGTTTACAACGACATTTAAAAATAAGGCTGAACCTACAAGTTCCTGATGTGGCGTTATAGATTTAGGATTTAGGATCCGACTTGTCGTATCCGAGGAACTTAAATTCAGGGTTTAATGTCAGAGCATAAATGGCAGACGAATATGACCTATTAACGCCATTTGCCCATCAATACCGTCAACCGAGAACGAGTTTATTTCGGCCGTATAAAATGCAATTTTATGACAAAGACTACAGGTTTCATTTTACTCTACGCCTTAAATAATGGCTACGACATTGACGATAGAGCAATGTAGCTAGAAAATGAAACTTATAGCCTTCATCATAACGTTGCATTTTATCGGGCCAAAATAATCTGTTTGGATCAATGGAGTCAAAAGAGTTCTTCTCAGCACTTTTGAACCCTAATGGAAAAATCTTACTGGTTTGTCGGCTTTACGTACCTTAGCTAATAAAAACTTAAATCATCATAATAAATGTCCTTTTGACACTTGAAGAGTTTTCTCAATTCCTCATAAATCTTATAATCAAGTCATCGCTTTTGAGAATATGGTGCCAAATTCGAACTATACCTGATATCACAAACAGATGTGTTAAAAATCGGTTTATAAACGGTTGAAAAAACAAAAACGAATCTATATTTTGACAGTCGAACGTAGAACTCTCTGCTTAATTTCTACCTGACTAGTATAACGTCAGTAGACATAGGAAAGTATAGACAAACTGACAGATGGTTGGGACAAACTGACAGAATTCCTTTGTGCATCGGTCACTTCGTCACAACGTCACTTTGTCTATCTTGCTGTAGACAGAAACACTTTCTCTGTCTCTATGCTAGGGCCCTTGAAGTCGGTTATAAGGTGAGTCTTATTTTTAACAAGTAATGAGACATGCATACATACCTCTCCTTAGATTTCGCTATCGTCGTGCAAAAAGGATTTATGACGTCTTGATAAATAATAATTATAATCTTAATAACTGTTATCATCTGATAATTATAAATCGAATCAAATAATACTTTTAAAAACATACTACCAATAATTTCAATGATAAGATTTTTAACTTTTCAATATGAGCAAGATATATTTACAAGTGTTTTCATGCGATAATACATATTTCTAGTCTGTATGTTGTCCTAGACAAGATAGTTTAGATTTGTGAAGTAATTTAAAGTTTCATCTCTAAATTTTGATTTTTTTTCAACATTTCAACTTTCAAGTCCGTGCAGCTTTGATGACTTGAGAAGTGATTTACTTTTTTAACCGGCTTCAAAAACGAGGAGGTTATATGTTTGGCTGTGGATATATATATTTTTTATTTTTTTATGTTCAACGATTACTCCGCCGCTAGTGAACCGATTTACAAAAATTTTTCTTTGTTGTATAGGGTATTACTTCAATTTGATTCCATTTTCCCAAACGTCACCACGTTTGGGAAAATGATGGGATCCATGAGTAATCGAGGGAACTCCTCAAAATTTGTGTAGAAACATATAGTGATTTTGGTTTTTTAGAAGCGTCCCAGGTATATGTTATCAAAAAATAAGGTTAGGTGCCAAGGATACCACGGTTCCGAAGGTATTGAGAGAACTCGTGATTCCATAAAGATACGACTTTTGGGTTTGCGGCGTTGTTTTAAGAACTGAAAGCATATGCTACTACAATATAAATTACCATATCATAATCATCATCATCACAAAAGTGGTGACCTGATGATGGGATCCTTAAGTAATCGAGGAAACACCTTGAAATTTGTATGGAAACATATAGTGATTTTAGTTTTTGTAGAAGCATCCCAGGTATATGTTACAAAAAAGTAAGATTTGGTACCAAAGTATACCATGGTTCCGAAGGTACTGAGAGAACTCGTGATTCCTTACAGATATGATTTTGGGTTTTTCGGCCTTATTTTAAGAACTGAAAGCATATGCTACTACAGTAT
Organism: Cyclargus thomasi; assembly: GCA_026546445.1. NCBI lineage: Eukaryota > Metazoa > Arthropoda > Insecta > Lepidoptera > Lycaenidae > Cyclargus > Cyclargus thomasi. Next base: position 18,173 of record JAOTAV010017638.1, read on the forward strand.
AAATAATAAATATATTCATAATCATCATCACCTCAAAACACCTAAACATTTAGAGGGAAATATGATTTTAGTTTCATGATAAGTACCTTAATCGCTTAGCACGAATAAGTAAGATTTTGTACCAAAGAATACTTTTTTTTTAATTTTTTGTTAAAAATAATATTTGATTAAATTTAATAAAGTACCTAATTTTTTAAATGGTCTGTCAAAATCTAATTTCGATTTTTTTTTCACGTTATTAAGGGCAATGGAGCAGATGGGTAACCTGGAAAGCAAATGCCCTCACCCATGGACACTCGTAACATCCGAAGAGTAGCATGTGCATTGCCGGGCCTTTTTATGAAAAAATAGGGAATGAGCATTGGGCAGTGGTGGCACGCATTATCCCAATGAGTGTACGGCGAGGTACCCAGCCACAGTGTAAAAGACCGACAGAACAACATCCTCAGTTTAATTGTACAAAAAATTATTTAATTTTTTTATTCTTAAAAGGAATTTTTGTACAAACAAGACGTCCAAGTTATATGGCAAGCAACGAACTGCTTTTCAGCCTGTATGGAGCGCACGCGCCTAAGAATGGGAATTGGGATAAGGGGATTAGGGAAGTTGGACCACCGGTAAACTTACTTACTGGACGAATCACGGCACAGTGCCGTTTCACGCCAGTTTTCTGTGAGGCCGTCGATGCTTTGGCCCATTCGTGCCGAAGCATGGCTCCCCCACGGCCAATACTAATATTATAAAATTAAAAGTTTGTAAGTTTGCGAATTTGTGAGTTTGTGATGTTTGTTACTTCTTCACGCTTAAACGACAGAACGAATTTGTTAAAATTTGGCGAGCTTGTTGGTATCTTGAATTTGCACATAGGCTACTTTTTAATCTCGACTAAGCCACGGCTTGCACCGCGGGCCATAACTAGTTTTGAATATAAATCAGTTATTACTTTATTATTTTGTTCGTTCTACATAGTATTATATTACTATTTGCAAACCTTAGCCGCCAACAGGCTTGTGCCGCCGACACGTATATTGTAAGTAAAGCCAACAACCTAGTTCGCCGACAAAATGTTGTCGACAAATGTCGGCGGCGTCGGCGGCTAAGGTGAATAGCGCGCCTTAGAACTGACAAATTGCTCGACAAGCTACTGAATAATAATCTTGAACAAGGGTTCTAGCATTAACTTGAGAAAAATAGCTTAGGAAGACTCAGGAAAGAGATGATGGCCGTGGACGTCCTTAAAAGAGGCCTTCATCCAACTAGTTCCCCTTGTAGTTCATTACGTAGAAATGAAGGAATTAACTGGGTTTTTTTGGCATAAACTTACGCTGTTTGTCCACCATCACCGTCAACCGAGAACGATATTATTTCGGCCTGATAAAATGCCACTGTATGACATAGGCGACAAGTTTCAATTTCTTCTACGCCTCTAATGACGACGACGACATAGACGATAGAGCGATTTCGCTAGATTATGAATGGTGGACAAATGGCTTTAGTTGTAATAAAGGAGAGGAACATAGGTTACGCTTGGTCCTGTAAAATAACATACTTTCAAAGGAGGTCTAGGAATATTCGTATTTTTACGCGATGAAGCCGCGGGCAAAAATTATTATAAGTATATTTATAAAATAAAGCAACATTTTTGACGAATACATAATCAATCATCAACTTGTTTTTAGATAAATTTTATCAATGCGATAAAAATACTATAAAAACTAATTAGCTCCATCCACGGGCAGATATACCTGAACCATGAAGCTCCTGGTGGTATTACTCGCGTCCGTAGCACGTAATATTTTTTAACATTGTTTTGGTGTTAAATTTTGCTTCTATAACATAAAATATTATAATCACTATTTTTTTATCGATTAACTAATTATTTATTCTTTCAGTGTGTGCTGGAAGTGCAATTCCTCAGATCCCAGGGGATAACAGCCACTATGTTGAAGGCGAGAGCCGCTATATTTGGATGCCTGATGGTGAGGGTAAACCTCATCTAGTAGACCTTCAAGCTCCACCTGAAATTACTGCCTTGAATGGCAGGAACGGAGCTGACAACCAATACCGTCTCTTCACCAGGTAAACTGAAGATCTTTTAGAAGAAATTACTAATTTCTAACATTGAAGATCGGAGTATAATAACTTGTTGTCACTGTTTCAAAATATAAAAATCCTTAAAATAGTTAACTTCCTTTTTGTTGGTTACAGGAATAACCCAACCAATGCACAAATTCTTGTTCACGGAAACGCTAACTCCATCTGGAACTCAAACTGGCGATGGGGTAGACCCATCAAAGCCGTCGTCCACGGATGGAACAGCAATGGAAACAGTCAAGTGAACACGCTTATCACGTCCGCGTTTTTGGCTGTCGATGACTGCAACGTTATTGTTGTTGACTGGAGCGGAGCAGCCAGTGGACTTTACACCACCTCCGTCTGGGCTGTTCCCGGAGTTGGACAATTCCTCGGCAATTTTATGCAATGGCTCTTGAGCACCGTTGGTGGAAACTGGTCTCAGGTCCATCTCGTTGGTCACAGTTTGGGAGCTCACATTGTGGGTAATGCTGGTCGTCAAGTTGGCGGACAACCATGGAGAGTAACAGGTGACTACTACTATTTTAACAATGTTTTTGTCTTATTGAACATTTAAAGTTTATTATGAGTACAAAATTAAAATAAATATTAATTGAAAAATAAATATTAATTAAAATTTATAATCTCCTAATGTTTTCAAGGTTTGGACCCTGCTGGACCACAATGGGGTGGCAACTCTAACGCTTTGAACCGCAACTCCGGAGTTTATGTCGAATCTATCCACACTGATGGCGGTCTTCTTGGTATCATGGACCCAATATCTGACGCTGACTTCTACCCCAATGGTGGCAGAAATCCTCAACCTGGTTGCTGGATCAGCACCTGCTCTCACAGCCGTGCCTACGAGCTATTCGCCTCCAGTGTCAGAACCAACCACTTTGTTGGAAGACTCTGCTCAAACTTCAACCAGGCTGAGAACAACCAGTGCAGTGGTAGCGCTTTGAACATGGGCAATAATGTTCTTTCAAAACGCGGGTAAGTTACTTTTATACTGTTATTATTATTATTATGTTTGTGTAAAGCATTCCTTGCTCACGGGCAATTAAATCCCGGTTTTTGGAAAGCATGCGTGGTCGAAGCCAACACGCAGAGACCCGTTACACATTTTTGATCTCAATGTAATGTGACCCTAGCCAGCGACTCTCCCTGTCCGCACTATTAGAGTACGCTCAAGAAGAGTCAGTGGTTAGTGTTGGACTATTGCATGAAGTGAAAAATTTAAATGATACCGAGACTATGGAAGGACAATGGCCTTTGTCGATACAACGTGGAAATATGCCAGACTGACAGCACGCACAGTGCACCGAGGCGGTAACATTGACGGAGCGGCTTGAGGCAGGAGAGGTGTCGCTGGACTTTAAACGCCAATCATTTGCACCCTCCAAGGGTCCCATCACGTCGCCCACTCGCCACTTACGCTTCATATCCTCCCTTCGTGCCGAAGCTCTCGCTACGTGAAGGCAAGCTGGAGAGAGAGAACGGGGGCTTCCCTAGTAGCACTCGGGTAACGTGGGGTCGCTACTCCCCAACAGCTCGCCACAAGCTGCCCTGCGGGCTTATTATTATTGCTCACAAATAGATTACAATTCGTAACTTTTGGGTGTTAATAATTTTAACCAACATCAACGATCCACGAAGAATACCTCTCTCTTACAGCCTTTTTTTGCTCAATAAAGGGATTTTTTGTGACGCAAACTTTTCTGTTTTTGGGTTTAAGAAATAAACGCATTTTTTTATTGTTTCAGCTCTGGACTTTACTCTCTTTCTACTGGAAACAGCTGGCCTTTCTAATCTACTAACACGAATAGCTATGGACAACGAATATCGTAAATGTAAATAAATAAAACTTTACAAAATTTCCAGTCTTTTAATTTTTCGGTTTTTAATGCGCATTTATTAAGTCATATAATATGTATACTGTATATAATTATGTATACAGGTTGACCTAATGAATGCGCGTATCTTTATTTTATTTTAATTTATTTTATAAATTTAAATTAAAACCTGTAGTTTATGTTAAAAAAATCATGTAATTAATAACGTCTGTCTTAATGCAACAAAATATACGTTTTCAAGCGAAATAACTATTAAATGAAAGTTCAAGAAATATTTTTAAATTTTTTTTATAGTAACTAAAACTTTAAATACACGTTGAATTTTTAATCACAAATACATACATTTTAAATTTAAAAGTTTAAGGCGTCGTTATCCACTTAAACCTTACCATGTTTTAAAAAAGTACTCGCCAAGGTACGTAGTCTTTGAGATGGTATGACCAGTAATCGTTTTTTGTGTTGTGACCACTTGCCGGCACAATATTAGTTATTCCGATATCATAACATTGTATTGTCATTCAAGGTACACTTTGCAAAATTTCTCTTGCTTGAGAGTTGCAGACATCGTCTAGTTATATTGTAAAGGCAAAATTATGTTTCTTTCTTTGTTTTTCATGCTTTTTTAGGCGTGGAGGATAAACACACTTAATTTTTTGTATGGATTTAACTAAAAATATGAAGTGTGTGAATTTCAAATTCCATGCGAGCGAAACTGCATGCGAAAGGTAGTTAGTTGTAACAAATATACTAATTATTTAAAGAAATTATTGAAAGGTACTTTTTAATTTATAATTTAGTAAGGATTGGTTACAAGCTTTTTCCTTCGGCTTAGTTCACTTGGAATTTGAAAATCATTTAAAAATACAAATATTTTAGTACTTGTTAAATTTGTCCCGTGTCCATTTTATTGGGCGTTAATGTTAAGGGATATCATTAAAGGTAAGAAACAGATGTAACAGAAGAATTTTATATATGAAATCATCAATCCTCCTTATGTGAATAAATAAAATTTTATTGATTGATTTTGTTGATGCCGAAAACGCTCTTTCGGCTTCTTTTGGAAAAACTTCCCGGACGTTATAGCAGCAAATTTAAATTTGCGGGATCCGCGTTTTGTAGGTGCGGGATCCAGCAGGCTGGAAAATGGCGCGGGATCCCATCGGGGTTGCCGGATTGCAATCCCTAACCACGTCAGACCGTACAAATCAAAACAGATTTGTTTAGTGAGAGAAAGCCTCAGCCCAGCAGCAGTAGCACATATCGCATATAATAGGCTGATGATATGAAACCAAAGTTGCTAACAACAAACTTTACACATAAATCTCTTGAGAAAATCCTCAGTTAAGTAAACTTTCTTGCAAGAAAATAGCTATCGAAATTGGTTTACCTTTTGTAACTATAATAATGTTAGAAACAATGATACGCCACAGACATATTTCTAAAAGTTAAACAGCTATAACAGTATCAGTAGCGACGAAAAAATGGCAACTAAACGTTTAGTATGAGAGCCTGTAAATATTTGATTTTGTATTTCGTGTTTGTTGTGAAATAGCGGAAATTTAATATACATAATCTGTAAAAATTTGAAATCTCTAGCTCTTACCGTAGATTCAGCCTGGAGATAGTCAGACACAGAAATTTTAGTAGGAGGGTTCCCCTCTGTTGCCCTCCGGTTCAGCGTGCGACGATGACAAGAGACCCGATGGTATGACTCTGGTCCCCTGCAGTTGCCTTTGAGTAGGATGCGACTTGTGTGGTGGAGAATCTCAAGCGGAGCAAATATGAAAACCTAAGTGGAGATCTTATGTTTCAGCCGATTGGGGTGGAAACCCTAGGCATTTGGGGTCCGGGAGCACATACGAGTACGCTCTTTAGAGAGTTATCTAAAAAGGTCTAGGGCTCCGTGAGGTTTAAAACAAAGAAAATTTCGGAAAAAAATCAGGAGAAATGCAGGAAAACAGGGTAAATCATTTTAAACATACAGCGCCATCTCTGATACCTAGCAGTCACTACAACGGCGTTTGACGGCTACTCGTTGTACTCAGTTCAATTAATTTCTATTATATAATAATATAATATAATATAATAATATCTATGGACTCTTCACACCACGTCAGTCTGGCCCCGTGCTAAGTACCCGAGGGACTTGTGTTACAGG
>JAOTAV010017659.1:3959-24245 GCA_026546445.1 Cyclargus thomasi
ATATACAAAAAAACACCTTTATTCTTACCTTTGATGAAAATATAAAAATTATTATAATATTTATATAGTATTAATAGACTGCATAACCCCTGCAATCACTTTGCGCTGAAATTAGATTCCCATTAGGGGTTTGTAGATTTTTCCAGGGTAAAAGTATCCTTTGTCCTTTCCAAGGATGCAATGTATCTTCATGCCAAATTTCAGCAAAATCGTTTCAACGGACTCAGTGTCAAATGAATAGACATACTTTAACATCCATATTTTTGTATTATAATAATGTTACAATGATGTCCCTAGTTTTGTGACATCACATTTCAAATTTAGAAATTTAATCTCAAAATTTGAAATTTCGACATCTGGTTTAGATTTTTAGGTGCAAAATTGCAAATTTTGTGACGTCAGAATAGGGAGAAAGAAAATAGATTCACGTCCTCGGAAATGTGACCAATGTAACAAGGTGGGGAAGGGATCTTAAAACCGTGAAATTTGTGTAACGTGCTTTATGGATGGTCCCTTATCACGGTGATAGTGTAACTATAAAATATATCTCGTACAATGCGACAGATACAATACATACAGCAGTTTACAACTCCACTCGTGCTGACCTGGACTTAACCAGGTCAACCGTTACCAGCTGATCACCGTTCATTACTGATAAACAGAAGCAAAATATCCACATTTCAGTTGTGATGATATGTCTATCTTTATTTATATTTTAATAAGTTAAACTTTAAAATCAGGACTCTGAAACTGAAAGTGACTTAATATTCACGGGCTTTTGCTCCCAGCTTCACTCAGTGGAATTAGAAAATCGGAAAATTGACAGTCTCCTAAGACCCAAAGTTTATGTTACTTTTCATTCTTCCAACTATGTCAACTCTAAAAATCAAGTCAATTAGTTGCTTCGTTAGAGCGTGAAGGGAGGTCAATAAATGAACTGACAAACTTACTTTTCCATTTATAACAGTCGGATCTGCACCTTCTCGTAGCGCCACAATGCTACGAATCCGCCACTGCTTTGTATTTGCGTAGAGCAGAATGAAACCTAGGACATAAGGTCATAAAGTTGCATTTCCTACAACGTCTTGCGGTTGCGTGGATAGGAAACTGTATAAAGATAAATTGAGCTAAAAATTTGTAATATATTTTGACATCGGTTTATAAAACATTTTATAAAAAACAAATAAAACTTTGTCCTGGGTTTATATTAAGAATGTTTGTTTTTTTAACTATGTTTACGACTAACTTACTAAGAACTTGTTATGGGCAGATACCTAAAATAAAAGTTTTTTATTTATTATTACTTTATTGTGTCAACGCGAACAAGAATATCTATTTATATGTCGGCTATACGACGACCTCTGTGGCGCAGTGGTTGAGCGCTTAGGTAGCTCACGCCGGGGATAGCGGGTTCGAATCCCGCCGACTGAACAAAAAGTTTTTTTTAATTTCCCTGGGTCATGGATGTGTATTAAATAATAAAAATCTTAAATATGTGTATATTATAAAAGTATTAAATATATTTCCGATGTCTGGTGCCTGTAACACAAGTCCTTGGGTACTTAGCACGGGGCCACATTGACGTGGTGTGAAGCGTCCATAGATTATTTTAACTAGTAATTAAGCGCAGCTTTATGGTCAACGCACATTTTTCGGAACCGAACGAGCCGAACGCGTCGAAGGAAACGAATTTTAAAACTCGAAATACGAATTGCCATGGAACCTTACACGAACTTTGACGTCACAATCAATATCGGATCTCTCTTTCTTACTGACTACTTTAAAGGCTTGTAATTTTCTTGGTTTCAATTTTATCAAAAAACTGATTCGACTACGAAAAACGATTTTTTAATAACGATAGATTTATTAATTAAATAAATAAATCATGCGTATTCACAATAATATTTTCAGCAAGTGCGCTGCGATCGGAAGACCGGTTTTAATTTTTCTATTTATATTTCATATCGTTAATCTTGTGTTATCCAAAACAACGTTTCCACAAACCTCAAGAACGTGTGTAAAAATTTCGTAAATGTTATGTCAGGTGAGGTCGGATAATGTGGGAAGGACGAGATTTGCGAGATAAAGCGCCCCGTTGTGTTAAGTGGGTCAGGGGACGCACTGGAAGCCCTCATTTTTCCCATTCACAAAAATTCTGTCCGCTCGTTTTGTTTTCGTACGAGATTTTACTTCAAGATTATTATGAACTAAGCTTTTTTCCGTAGTTAAGCTTGCATGAAATTCGAAAATGACGTAAAATAACTTCTCGGGTTCATTTTATTGATGCAATTAAGTTTTTCAAGCAGATTTTGTCAATATGGACTTTTCTTAAGAAATCATAATGATTTAGATATAATTTAATATGTCACATATATATAATAATTACTACGTTTAAATAGTATTTTTTAGACCATGTTTATGAATGTATTCTTAAAATCTAATACTCGTTTAATATGTTTTGTTTCATTCTTAGTTTAATCTGTACAAACAAGGATAAAACTTGAGTATTATTTTTTCCTTCTAATGTTATTTATTTTATAAAATTGTTTCCCGTATTTAGATCATCAAAATTCATTTCAGGTTTTTCACTTCCTTTGATTTGATATTATTTTAAAAAGCCCAAATTACTCAAAACTCACCGTTAACAACAAAATGTTCTTAATTTTTAGTAATTTTACAAAATGTTAAAGTGTTTTTATTCTAATTATTAGTTTTAGGGTTCCGTGCCCAAAGGGTAAAAAAGGTACCCTAGTACTTATCTGTCTATATCATGTCATATCTGTCCGACTGTCTGTCTGTCCCTAGGCTATATTTTTAACAAGGGTAATAGCTAGAGAGCTTTTGTTGCCAGTTTGACCAGTTTTTGTTGCCAAAATTTCTGATGCCAGTACAACAGCAAATTACTAAAAACGAAAGGAATCTCATACAACAAAAAATTTGCCAGTTTCTTCCTTTTGATAATAGATGGTTCATCGCGCTATGGCTTATTGCGACGTGACTTGTTAAAGTTGTTTAACATTCGAAAACACATTTTCCCAATTTTTTGCTCTGCACTGGTACGAAACCCTTCATGCGCGCTTCATATTCGCACTTTGCCGATTTTTTTCTAAATGTTAATGTAATATTTTTCACAAAAAGGTCGTTTACCCTTAAATTAAACCTAATGAAGTAAACATTCGATTCTGTTCAACGAAGTGGCCCATGTCCACTTCTTTGAATAACAATATTTTTTTTAGCATTCCCTCATTACAATGATAAAGATTACGGTCATCACGGTGCATCGTAACTAATACGGCGTGACATATTCAGTGATACACCATGTGACGTTAGCATCGGAACGGGTCAGTGAAACGGAAAATGGTACACGAGTGTTAGGCATGTTAGTATATTTTATTTACAAATTATTTCAGGCACATATGCCCATATTATAAATACATTAAATACTACAAGAAGAAATTCGGCAGATGATGCGACAGGATCTTTACCACGAACGAGCTAATATCGACTTTATGGCGGGAATCCAAGCGCTCGACTCTCAAGACGTTCAGGTTCAACTGGCGTAAAGTTGCAACGCTCGGAGCGTTGCAACAGATCCTAAAGCCCGTACTGACGTAGCTATAATATAATATAATTTTAAAATTCCATGCTATACAATATACCAATTGATAGTCATTTTTTTTTGCTTAAGCATATTCATTATGCATTTTAATTGTCATATTATTATGTCGACGAAAGTCAAAGTTGAATAAAAACTATACAAAATAAGTATTGTAGCCATGTAAACCTTGTTATTGTAACCTCTTTGGTAGTCTCTAGAAGTTGAGGCAGGCCGCGCGAGCATTCGACTACATGCTACGCGCGTTGCGTGAGACGAGAAGATTTTCCCGTGTGCTATAGTTTTGTTCTCATCGTATTTTGTAGGCTTTTCATATTATAATTGTGTTGATTTTGTTTTTAAAGTATTTTGGTGTCTTTTGTATATAAACTTGTGTGTTTCGCGGTAAGGTTAAGTTAAGGTAAAGCTAGCCGTTTTCTTTTACTCAAACGCACTACGGTATCGAAATATATACATTATGAACGTCGTACGTGAACATACAGATTGCGTATCTGAGTAAGTTGGTTGCGTTATGTCAAACTCAACTGACAGATCACGGCTCACATAGAATTGACAAATTCCGACCAAATAACGTAGGTCCGTCAACTGGCTCTCTTTCAACTTCCCTCATTACACGTCTGTCACAACCGAAAACGCCAAACGCGGCGAAGGAACGTATTTTAGAATTTGGTTTTTGAAACGTCATGGAACCTCGATCATTTGCCAGGGTCAAATCATCCGGTTCGTCCGGATCGTTCGATGTCAAAGTCAAACAGGGTTTGACTTCTGTTCATTCAGTTCTGATAGATACGCGTTCACCAATAAAACAGCTCGGGACCCGTTCATTGGTTATTCATTGTAAATTGTATTTGAATTGAATATTTATTTCTGACGAGATAGAATATAGATAACGACCCACGTATAAAGCTTAGAGCCTCTAACCGAGCTTTCTTTGAGCTTATACTAATTGTATTGATCTAAAAGTGTGTTTGTTTATCCTTCCTTCACGCCCTAACGTAGCAACCCATCGACTTGTTTTTGGCAGATTTAGGTAAGCTGCAAGCGCAGCCACGGGTCAAAAGTTAGTGTTAGTTAAAAATGAAATTAACATTATTTTTGTAGCAGAATATCGAATAACGGTTTAAATCTCTACAAATATTATAAATAAGCAAAAGTCACTCTATCTGTATGTAAAGCTTTCACGCCTGAACTACTGGACCGATCTTGATAAAATTTGGTGCGGACAAAATTTGAGACCCGGGGAAGGAATATACCCGAAAAAATATGCGGTTCTCGTACTATAAACGATTTTTGACGCAACGGATTTGCGGGTATCACCTAATATATTTTGATATTAGTAAGAGATTAGTGTTACCAGACTCTAGAAGTAAGAAACACTGCCCTTTATAACGAAAAAGCAACAATATTTTTATCTTTTCGCATTAAATAGATAAATCTCTCTAACAATCGCTGTCGAAATATTTCATATTTATGTTATACCCATCTTTGTGTGTCTGTGATTTATTTAAATAACATTTTGAGTTATTCTGTTGTTCCTAACATACACACTAGGTCAACATAAGAGGGTATTTCTTCTGACGATACGTCTATATTAACAAACTGGACGAATTTATGTAAATACAGGGCGTAACAAAAGTAAGTTATAATACTTAAGGGTAAATGCCATTGGCTATGGTGGTTACGTTACATGAGGCGGCTCGTTCGCTCGTTTGCTTCATAATTCCATAAAAAATTTAGTATATAACTTTTAAATGATATTAAAGGGCAAGTGAGCAGACGGGTTACCTGATGGAAAGCCACTGCCATCGCCCATGGACACTCGCGAAATCCGAAGAGTTGCTAGTGTGTTGCCGTCCTTTATGAGGGAATGGGAATAGGAATAGGGATAAGGGACTAGGGAAGTTTGGCCACCGGTAAACTCACTCACTGATCGAAACACAGCACAACGCCGTTCCACGCCAGTATTCTGTGAGGCCGTGTAGTTACTCCGGTCGAGCCGACCTATTCGTGCCAAAGTATGGCTCTCCCACAGCAATGAGCATCCGTATTATGTACATGAGATCGGAAAATTACTCATTGGTACACGCCTCCACCGGGGTTTGAACCTGACTCTCGAGTGTGAACCAAAGGTTTTACCCATTAGGCTACGGAAGCTCTAAAAATCCAAAGAAACAGTTTTATACTAGTAGGGTCAAGTTAAGAACAAAATTAGTTTTCACTTTTTCCTAACACAAAACCGATTCCACTAGACAACTTGTGCACTTTCTCACGTCTATCTCGATCGAAATCTTCGAGATGCGACCTCGACAACACTTGAAGGTGCTCTCTGATTTTATCAACTACTTAGATACTCTCGATTTTAATAAGCTGTAATAGTGTAACGATGGTTCAATTTATAAAGAGTCGAATGCAACATATCAAGTTACAATGAGTATTTTTTGCTGTGAAAATTCGTTCATTCTTTGACAAGAACTGCGCGCGTTGAGCCTAAAATCAAATCTAAAATTGTCGTGTCACAGTTTTCGTTGCCATACTCCTCCGAAACGGCTTGACCGATTTTGATGGAATTTTTTGTACTTATTCAGTATCTATGAAAATCGGCTAACATCTAGATTTTGTAGTGCATACCTATAAAGCTTAAAATATATTATCTGTGCTGCTACTTTCTCATTGAACTCTTTACAGGACATCCATAGAAACACATTTTATCACTTTCTCCTGTTAAGCGTGTATATTTTAATTTGTTTTTCAATTGAATGGATAAGCGCCCCGCCGAAAATAAATTTGTCCATATAAATCACTAAAAATGTTTTCGCTATCAGTACTGCTACTTTCACTGTGACATCTATACAGGCGACCCATACCACCCTTACATACCCTTAGTAACTATGCAGGTACTTTATTTTATGACACTCTGTATAACACATACATGTTATACAGGACAAAAAACCGTGAGACGAGAAAAGGAACTTCATAAAACGTAATCAACCTTCATAACATTTTGACGGTTTTTGCTTCGTCACGATTTCTCTATGTATAAGGTAATCAATAAACGCGCTTGTAATGCTACTAGCTTTTCCCGCGATTTCGCTTGCATGGAATTTAAAAATCGTGTAAAAATTCGAATATTGATGGCGTGGTCTCTTTCGAACCGAACGCGGTATATATTACTCGACTCTATCCTTTCAATTAGGTCTATAGAAAATCAAGTCGATTGGTTGCTTCGTTAGGGTGTGAAGGAAGAAAAAATATACCAACACACTTACCAATTCCATAATATTCGTATGGATATACTGTTATTTACCTTAGTATATTTTTAACTTAGTAATTACCGTTTTATTACACACAGTAGGCTATAAAAAACTCATAAAGTGAGTTATATGAATACGTAAGTGTAATGCAAATTCGTGAAGTATTTATTTATCAATCCAGCAAAAAGCTCTTAAATATTAACAATGTAATAAAGTTTAGAAAGCTAAATAATAAAATTTAAGGGAGAGTCGTTATCATCACCCCCAGGGGGCAGCTTAACTCCGAACGATACAGCTAAGAAAGCTCCGTTTTAAGGCTGTCAGTTAAATTTTAATTGGTTTAATAACTCGTTAAGTTATTTTAACTGGAGTTATGGAGATCGTGTTAGGTGGAAATGTTATATTAGCGCACGCGTCGGCTTGACATTACAATGTAAGGGTCGAGGTACAATAGGCTTGACACGTCTTATTAAAACAAAAATAAAGTTTTTCAAGCTGATCCCTGTTAGCATTGAATATAAACGCACAATCAGACACTATATATGTCACATCTTCAAGATGTCCTCAGAAATCGAACAAGAATCTTTTGATTATAAAATACATATACACAAACATTATATCTGGATCTTTTCAACAGAAATGAACGAAATTAAATGTAATAACACAATAAAAAATATATTTTGCATTCAAATAAATTTAAAATTCTCGTTAACACAGTTAACTTCATTGTATACGACTAAATATGCTCCCCATTCTATACGGTACAAGGTAAAGGAAAGGCCAAAAATTTTACACAATTTAAATAACACGTAATATTACTTAAACGATATCAACGACGTCCATTTATCATAGACAACAAGTTAAAAAAAGTCGCTCAAAGCTTAATTTATATACCCAATTTACCATACGAAGTCGATAAATATGCAAAGTTCAAAAAAAGCTAAAAATAAGCTCGAAGCTCGGAGCACAGCGAGCTTTACCGCCCAGGGCTGGGCGGGCGGCAGTAGGCGGGCGGCCGCGGGTGCGAGTGTTTGTGTGTGTACCAGGTACAAGGATTTGCCATACAATCAAGGTACAATTTATGTTTTAATCTATTTTGTACCTAATTTTATGTTTTTGCAGTTTAAACTTTTTGTTACTCACGCTTTGAAGTTTTTGATAAGTAACAGGTGGGCGTCGCAGTATATTTGTATAGAAAGTCACTGTTTTTTGTGGAAGAATATAGCACACCTAGCATATCTTTTATGTTAACTTGTAATGTAACTACTATATATACATTGAATTTTCATAAGACAAATACAAATATACACTGTTTTGTTATCTTTAAATATATGTATTTCATTTTATTTAATAGAATTCTCGAATTTGATATTTTTTGAAAGTTTAATGGTGTTTAGACTGTATGAAGTGATTGCTTAACATATAATATAACTCCTAAATAAATTGTTGTTATAATTTATTTCACGGAAAAGGAAAATCTTTATTATCAAGTAAACACATGCTTACACGTTTCAAAGAATATAAGCTGGATTAGCTGAGTTAAGTTTTATCACACTTAATGTGTCCTACCAGGGAAGTTGATTCATAGCCAGATGGGACCTGTAAGTATTGGGCACGTTATGTTAAACCCTGCCGACAGATACTTGGAATGGACAGATCAAAAGACGTAGGTCTTAACTGGCTAGGAATTATTTTCTTCGATGGTACTTGCGTGGCGAAACATGTCTTTTGTAGCTAGATTAGACCTAAATAATAGTGTTAATATGATTCGTTAGAAATAATGTTTCAACAAAGAAAATTCTGCTTGACGCCTCTCTGCCATCTCTCTGCCATACCCTTGGAGTTCTATATTATCTAAAAATTGTGTGTCTGAGTGTCCTCAGTTCGAGCTGGCTTGAATTATGTATGAACTAGATTATCAGAACATATCGACCGCATGCTCCCAGGGGACCTAGCCCAATTATTGGGTTAGTGGACTAATATATTCTTTGCTATGATATTTAGGGTCAAGCGAGCAGACGGGTTACCTGATGGAAAGCAACTGACGTCGCCCATGGACGCTCGCGACATCCGAACAGTCACAAACACAGACATAGAGAAAACTAGGCCGGCAACGCACATCGCAAGTGCTTGGCCGGCCTCTATGAGGGAATAGGGATAAGGGATTAGGGAAGTTGGGCCACCGGTAAACTCACTCACTGAAAACACTGCACAACGCCGTTTCACGCCAGTTTTCTGTGAGGCCGTGGTATCACTCCGGTCGAGCCGGCCCATTATTATAATTGGCGGCAATATTATTATAATAGTATATAATAATTAGATTCTATATTATATCGAGAAAGTCGATGATTCCCACAACTTCGTTGCGTGAAAATTTTTTATGGCGAAAGAACCGTGCGCTTTTTCGGGATACTTGTACCCTATGTACCCTACCCCTACCCCTTCCCCGGGACTTAAAGTATCCATTCCGAATTTCACCAAAATCGATTCAGCGGTTTCGAAGACGTAACAGACCGACAGACACGCTTTAGCATTTATAATATTAAGGTATGGATATAATAGGGTTTAGTAGTAGTAACTTTCAGATTTTATAACGACGACAGAGCTATATAAGTTGGTCGGACTATTACGAACCAGCGACGGACAACGATTGGCCATTAGAGAAATTGATTCTTAAGGTGGCTTCTCGATCCCGGCACGTGGCCTTGACCGATAAAATTCAAAAGAGCGCTCGAGCAATATAAGCCACATAGAACGTGTCTTTTGACTCGGAGTTTGTGGGTTCGATTTCCGCCTTGGAAATATGTTATTTCCAACTTTTGTTAGGACAATGCAGGCAGTTCTCATTCCCTAACAAGTAAGATGATCCATGCGTCAAATGGACATGTTAAAAGACGGTCAAACCGATTTTTCGCCAGTCGTGTCGGTCGTCCGTCCCACTGGGTAGAGTGATGAACGAGAGTGTGTCTTGTGTACTGCGCACAAACCGGGGCACTATGAAATTACTCCTGTGTAACTAGCCTGGCTTAAATTAAAGCGCCCACCGATATGAGTGTTATTATATTTTAAGCGACCGATGCCGCTACTGTTTTGTGAAAACATTTTAAAAATCATTCGTGACCTGGCTTGACATAACTGAAACAAATTGTGATCGCTTTATTTTTATTTCTCTTTTGTAAAAAATCAAGCCGGGAAATTCGTAAAATCCAACTCGTAAAACAAGAAACATTATAAAGGAATAAAATTATTCGGCTCACCCATCAATGACTTTGTGTATAAGACACACACGATATGGCGTACAACGTTTCGCTCTCAGATGAATAAAAGAAATAAATATTATTTCTTTCAACACGTTGAATGAGCTTGTAGGTTTCTTTATGATACTCGAACAAAAACCGAAATTTTAATTATTCGTAGGACTTTTTTTTTTGAAAAAAATTAGGATGTTTATGCAAGATGTGTTTTTGACGCTGTAAATTTAATATTTATTACTCGATGAGGTGTGTACTTTTTTAAAGGTTTCACTACCTATTTAGCTTTGTGAAGCGAACACACATTTGACCAACAGTTTAGTAGCGCCATAATAATTAAAATTTGACCTAAATATGTGTGAGAGTGAGCGTGGTGGCCAAATGAAGATCTTCTGTCAATATATACTGCCGTGTTTCGAAAACTTCGAGTAGGATTATTACGCTCAATGTGGGTACCGCCACATCACTCCCCCCCGAAGTCCGGAGGTCGATCTTGAAGTATTGTTGCTTGCGTCGACAGTGACAGTGAGTTTCAGTGGGTTGGAACTGTTGCTGTGAAGTCCCAGTATGTCGGAACCTGTGATGCTGCTGCACGGGCTCCAGTGAGTTGGGGCCGATGCAACGTACTGACCAGAAGAGATGCTAACCGGTCGGTGTAGTGAGAATTACGTAAGTACGTTGCGGCTAGTGGATGAAGTACCCAATGAGGCGATGCTGGCTGGCGATGGCGTAGTGCAGAGAAGCGGGGAGTGATGATGATGAACGAAGCGTGTTCTATCGAGGGTCAGCAGTGTGAAAATAGAGTGTGTTGGCCAAAGGCAGATCTTCCGACCGAGAGAGGTGTTATACTCGGTCAGGCCGAAGTACACGTGATACGTTTAAGCTGTCGTATATATACCGCCGTGTTTCGAAAACTTCGATAGCGCGATGCAGGATTATTGCGCGTTATGTAGGTACCGCCACAGCACCAATGAGAGACCTGTGTGTACGTACTTTGATACTTCCGACCAATCAGAGCGCAGTGGCTATTTGGACGGTATTTTTTTCGAACAAAGCTAATAAAATTTCCGCTATTTTGGTTATATGCTTGATTGTCAGACATAACTACCCAATTCTTCGTACTCCTATAAACCGATGATGACATCTCATTATTCTAAGCACGAAGGTACCGGGAAGTGGGTCAGGTATCGATTGGCGTCTGTCCGTCACATGTGCCGCGTGATGGATCACGAGCTTCCCGGAGACCGCGGTGTGATCGCTAAAGTGGGGTAAAAGTATGCCGCTGTATGATATTATTGTATTATTATTAACCTTCGATACATATTAATAATTTTAATTCGATAATGAAAAAAATATTGCATGCAACATTTTTTTTTGTAGTTTTTCCTAGCGCAAGTGACACTTTTTAGGGTTCCGTACCTAAAGGGTAAAAACTCTATTACGAAGACTTTTTCAAGTTGTATCTCAAGAACGGTAATAGCCAGAGAGTTGAAATTTTCATAGAATATGTATTTCTATTGCCGTATTGTATTTCTATACAACAAATACTAAAAACAAAATAAATTAAATATTTAGGGGGGCTCGTCCACATCTGGCTATCGCTAAAATGATGGAGTCGACAGTTACAACTGTTAAATTTAACGAGTTCTCCAAATCTTTTGGTTTCTACTTTTTTCATTCTATTATAGAAAACAAGCGAGGAGACGGGTTACCTGATGGAAAGCAACTGCCGTCGCCCATGGACACTCGTGACATCCGAAGAGTTACAACTCACAAGTTCATTGTAGGTCTTTTATGAGGGAATAGGGAATGGGAACAGGGATAGGGTGATTAGGGAAGTTGGTCACCGATAAACTCACTCAACTTTGCAAGTTTTTTGTTCTCTTCCTCTTTGTGTAAAGAGGTTTTACTACATACTTAACTTTATCCATGTTATAAAACCCTTTGTCCTGAACTTAATGCATTTAGAAATTAACGTACAGCCTAAACCAATGATCGTAAAAACATAAAATATGGGCCGAATGTTCTATGACAAAGGTGACAAATAAGGGATTTTTCGATTTTTGGTGGATTTTTCTTAAGAGGAAAAAGTGGGGTTAAAATTAGTAAGGAAGAACGCGATTCCGTGGTCCGGTCTGATACAAAATTAGCAAAAACATCGTTTGATACATTTAATCGAAGATTTAATTCATAGTCCTTAAAATATCCATGCCAATATTAAAAATGCGCAAATTTGTCTGTCTGGTTGTTACCTGTTCACGTCCAAGCCGCTGAAGCGATTTCGCTGAAATTTAGTATAGAGATACTGAATCCCGGGGAACGCCAAAAGATATAAACGAACTCTTTTCTCAAATTTTTAAGTACTAAAGTAAAGATGATGATTTTTACATTTTTCAGTGAGTAAAGTCTTTTAAGCTTTAAAGGCCTTTAAACGCCTTATTCATAAAAGTATTTAAACAGTGTTTAACTAATCAAGATTCACTGTCCCTTTCTGGAATTTTAAAAACGTCACAGACACAACAGACAGACAGAAAGGAACAACGAATCATGATTAGTAAAACACTGTTTAAATATGTTTATGAACAAGGAAGTAAAATTGTTTAATTTAAACAATGTAAACTGGACGCTGTTAAGTTTTTTTGTGTTATCCAACAAAAAATCAGATTTTGGATTATGAATCCAGTATTATTAATTAGACCTTAAGACCTTACTGCATTCATAACTCGAAATCAGATTTTTGTCGGATAACACACAAACGTTTAACAGCGTCCAACCATTACTGCCACATCCTGTGTTGTATTATAAACAATACAAATTCTAACACAAACAACCTAAATATACCGACGTGGGCGACAGACACCTTGTGGGGTGTAAGTTAACTATAACACTGTGATTTTAATGGTAGTTAGAGCTGTTTTTAGTCGCTATTTAAGTTTAAGACGAGTAGGCGTACATCACACAGACAGACAGACCAAATATAGCCTGAGTTACTCCAGGATGTCAGGTAGCTCCATGCGAAATTTATCAAATTCACTATAGCCGTTTAAAAAGAAGTAACAAAAATACACATAAAAACGCACAAACTATAATCTATACATATATTAAAACAGTAAAATTGAAGTGTCTTTATATTTAATATTTGTACAAAATAATCAATGTGTGGGCGTTAAGGAACAGTAATAGGACACATATCGACAAGAAAAGTTGTCTGTTTGTCTTTTTATGTGTTTGTCTGTTTTCATATCGACTAAAAAAGGTGTCTGTTTGTCTTTTTATGTGTTTGTCTGTTTGTACGCGCAAATTTCAGAAAATACGGACGGATTTTAAAAATCTTTTTTGTTTAATAGCTATTAGGTCTGGGCAACATATAGGATACTTTTTATCCCGAGAAAATGTACGATTCCCGCGTGATATACAATTTATTGCGCAACGAAGTTTCGGGCACCAACTAGAAACAAATATTATACCAGTTTTTCGGATCAGCACTTCGCTCGCGTGGATATGAAAATTTGTTAATATTTCCTACATAAAAAATATCCACTCGAAGAACACGATTGAAAACCCCCATGTACTCCATACCAGCATCGGGGGAACGCGATACATTGATGAATAGTTACATTATTGTAATGTATTATGACAAGCAGGTTCCCTTACTGCTGAAACCAGAGAGTTATTGATGGCGGTACTGTCGACAAAGTTGCATACCAAACTGGATGAGCGTGTCTACGTAGTACGCTAAAAAGTAAAACCGCTATTCGATGGGTGCGTGTCATAAGAAGGCGGACTTAATCATTTAAAGTGACAATTTCTTTGCCGCCGACCGCCGACTTTTTTGCGAACGTGCGCGTTGTGGGCATTGCACCGAACTAATACTAATTATTATTTATTTACGTCGAGAAATGCTTTACGCATCTCTGGCGATGGGGACAAAATTCGAGTATTTTTATGAAATAAGGGGGCGAACGAGCAGAGGGTCACATGATGGAACTGCCGTCGCCCATGGACATTTGTAACAGCAAAAGAGTAGGAAGTTTTCAATTTCAAGAAGTTCTTGTGGCGGTACCCACATTAAGCGTAATAATCCTGCATCGCGCTATCGAAGTTCTTGAGACACGGCGGTATATATACGACAGCTGAAATGTATCACGTGGGCTTCGGCCTGACCGAGTATATCACCTCTCTCGGTCGGAAGATCTTCCTTTGGCCACCACGTTCATTACCACATTCTCATTGTTATAAGAGTAAACGAAGAGAAGGTACCCACACATTTTGACATAAGTAAATGGAAGATCGAGTAATGTTGTGTACTGCCCACACACTCGGGCAACAGGCTATCGCCGAAACAGTGGGAAACATAAATATGATTTACTGTCCATTTCACATTGTATTGTTCTATTCCGAACAACCCACGTTAGATAATAAATATTTGGGCGCTGAGTAACAACAGAACCAATAACATTTATTTATGTTATTACTAACAGCTTCATTTATTAAAGGGGGTCATCGTAATCATGCTTATTCTTTACTAGCGACCCGCCCCGGCTTCGCACGGGTGGACATTAATTTTTTAAGCTCTCCGAAAAATAAATTGTGGCGGTCATCATTCATTTTAATACCAATTACAATTTTAAATACGTAATATCTGTAAAATAAAAAGTAATTTATAGCTATTGAAACAATCTTGCTCAATAAATTGTTTATTTGGATTGTTTATTTATGATATTGTCGTCAAATACTAAATAAATAAATATTTGACGACAATATCATAAATAAACATAGGCTAATATTTTTAATTACTTTTATTCTATGGAAAACTGGTTATGATGGCTAAATTATAGATGTTTGGTTTACATGGATTTTTAAAGGCATTATTGAGTTCTACAACTTTTCTACAGAAGTCAACCATACATCTCTAACCATTTAGGCAGCGTTTGCGAGAATCTTTAACGTACGACAGTTTTTTCGACGACTTACTCCACAATTTTAATTACCACGAAAAATCCTACCTATTTACCGGGATAAAATATAGCCTATTCGGATTCAGAGGAATCCCTCTAAGTAATGGTAAAAGAAATTTTGAAATCGGTCTAGTAGTTTTTGAGCCTAATCAATACAAACATAAAAAAATACAAAAATCCATAAATACAAAAATACAAAAGTTTCCTCTTTATAATATTAGTGTAGATATAGATTATTATTTATTTATTATATTATTTAAAAACTACCGTCTGTATATAAATTAATACAAAGTACATATTTCTTTCTCCCTTGACATATTGATCATGCAACAAGGACATCCTTGGGTCTAATGAGTACGTCCCCCGGGTACAATAATAGAGCTTCGCCCCGCTCATAATCTCCTGGTACTTCGCTACGTTATGTTATGGTATTTTGACGGCATTTTAAACGAGCAGATGGATCGCCTGTTGGAAAGACGATTAGACTTTTGCATTGCTTGAGGATTTTTTGACGTTTTCTTAGCAACCGTTTTTTATACGTACAAAGTGAGTCATTCGTGCTGAAGCATGGCTTTTTCACCTATTAACAGAACATGGCCATCCTTGGGGGTAACTATATAATGAGTACATCCCCGGGTACAATAATAACTCTTCGGCCCGCTTATAATCTCCTGGTACTTCGCTACATTATATTATATTATTTTAGAAGATGTTTGGTTGAAGTTGGAAAAATATTTGCTAGAGGAGTTGCAAGGGCATTCTTATCTTTTATATTATCTTTTAGATATACCTACGAAAGCGTGTGTCTGTTATTTGAGCGACCCTCGTTTATAGGCCATCTGACTCGTTCATGCTGAAGCATGGCTCTTATAACATTCATGAGTCTATATTCCCTTGGTCCGGGTACAAATCATCTACTTAAGAGAGATTCTCCCCGTTCATAATAATAATCACCTGCATCACTACGTTAATATTATCGGAACGCAGTATTCTGATACTTTGTTAGTATGGCCTAACCAGATGCGCAAAACTTAAAAATATTCGTATAATTATGTTTTTATTATGTTATTAATTATTAATATTTATGTTCGGATAACTCCAAGCTAATTACCGGTTGTGCGTTACGTAATACAATATGAGTATTTGAAATTTTGGAGGCAAACATTTTTAATGTTTTTCTTGTATAATGTTGAATATAATGCGGCTTGTTGGTGAAAATTTATATTTACTTTTATGCTTCTTATATCTTCCATTTAATATTTTTATACTTCTTACAGTTTTTGTTTTGCATGACCAAATTCGATAAAAGTATCATGAACAAGAAAAGTGTACATTTATTTTGCGAAAGTTATTTTTGGTAGCCTAATATTTTGGCAGCTTTATTATGAAAGTAAAATATTGTCAGGACTTCAACATATTTTGTGGGTATACATGTTTTCGTACGGAAATTTTATATCGAAGTAAGAACTGTCCTGTAACGTTAGTCACCCTAAACTCTGTTTTCAAATGTATAAAAGTTTCAAATTTATAAAAAAAAAATAACGATGAAAACGTAATAATTTATTCAACAAAGTCATAAAATAAAAGTGAGTTGGTAGGAATCGCACCATGACCTCTTCTGAACTTAAGTAAACACCCTACCTATTCCGCCACGCCACTGATGACAAACATGTCCAATTTATCGTTATAATAATTAAGCACCCTATTAGAGAACGAAAACGCACATAACATATTTGTTGTATTAGAACCACCACCTTTAAATACTTTATTTATTTTATTTTTATTACAGCGGCAACAGAAATACATATTCTGTGAAAATTTCAAAACTAGCTATTACCGTTCTTAAGATACAACCTGGAGACAGACGGGTGCGCAGACATCGAAGTCTTAGTTATAAAACCGATTAGAACTTTTACAAAATATTAAAGCGATTACGATTACTTTTCTTCTATATAAAAGTTTTAACTAATATCTTACGTATATTTATATAACGTCTTGTTAGCCGAGTAGTTTCGGAATATCTCAGAAATTTGAGGTCTTGCGAGAGTTTAAGTTTGGAAACTGTACAAGATACTAATTAAATATGACTTCATAACATAATCTACGTCCTCTGGACAAGTTGGGATTAAGACTAAGATGAGACTAATATGGCTTCTTTGATTGTTTTACTAGATATTAGAATAATAATAATATCTATGGACGCTTTACACCACGTCAGTCTAGTCCCGCGGTAAGTATCCGAAGGACGTGTGTTACTGGTACCAGACAACGGAAATATATTAAATACTTTTATACTATACACATATTTAAGATTTTTATATTTTTATAGGATATAATATATTAAGGATCTGAGGAAGGTCTGATTTTCATAAAAATCCTGAGATTTTTTTGCGGTTTAATATTTTTGGACAAACCATTTGAAAGTCGTATTATTTTCGTTTTTACGTTCTAAAAAATGTACCGTTATTAGTTGCGAATCTAAAAATCTGAGATTTCCTGAGATTTGCCGAGTCCGGCTAAAATACTGAAAAAAGATAAAAATCCTGAGGGATAACTTTTCTAGAGTCCAGTCCCAAAAACGTCAGGTTATTTCATTTATTAAGTTAAGTCACTTCAAAATTATGATGATTGTGTCCAGAAATATTCGAGGTGATTTTAATTTCCTAAAAAATTATAAAAAATAAACAACACACGGTACAGAAGAAGACTTTACTACACAAGACAGCATCACGCTTTCGGTTTATCGCTTATGGATAAAATAAATAAATAATCATTTATTCGTGCACTAAGACAGTACAATAAAACTTAAAAATTAAAGAAACTTTTCGTACGACTATAATCAAACAAGTAAGAAAAAAAATGGCACAACTTACAAAACACATTTAACACAAGAAAAACCATTGAAGACATAAGTAAAAGAGACAGACAACTAACATTTTAAAAACTCCTGGATTTTCGCGTTATAGGAAGCTTTTGATTTTTTGACATCGAAATAATAAAGGTTTGATGTATAGCTAGATAGAACACTAGCTAGATAGCTCGATAACAAAATAGCTAAGTTACAACATTTGACAGTTGTTAGATTTGTTTTTATGGCAAAATGTTAGTATATAGTCGAAGCTTGCAAAATGTTGGTTATCCTTGTTCCACTCATGTCTTTAATTAAATATAATTATATTGTGTCTGTTAATTGCATGTCTTTAACTAAATATAATGATATTTAATTAAAGACATGAGTGGAACACATCTTTAATTAAATATAATAAAAAATATAATAATAATAATATATTTATTTTTCTCGCCACAATAATTACAGAGCTACACTTATATCATTACAATAATAAATAGTTCAGACTTTGTGGGGAGACTGGAATCTTAAACTAAGCAGTGACCCGCTTGTATTTTTATTTATTATAATTAGATCATAATTGTTCCTCAAGTTAGGGCTGAGAATGGTGGACATAATTCACATTATATTCCTTTATCTTACTCTAAACGTTCAACTAAATTATTACTAGGAGAGCAGGGGTGCTGAAGGATTTCTCGCCGGCGCGTGTGAGGGGGATGAATATTAATTTTACTCGGGGCGAGAAAGAGACAGAGCTAATGTCATAGATTAAGAAGTGTGTAGATGCGCCACGTGCTGACAACTATAACCTTAGCTTTACTTTATAACATAAAACTAACTAAAGGCAATGTTAGTAAGATATCAGTAAGTTATGGCATGGCTTTAAGGATTTTGGAAATAAATTCTAAGCAGGTCTCATAGTTTACAATTAATACGTCTTTTAAATTAAAGTATAAATATTATGTACGTTGAAAACGATAAGGATATGTCTTAGTTTTTTTACCGTTTTGACTCTAACAAATAAAAAATTTAAGACAATAATATTTATATAAATATATCTTAAAAAAAATTTTTTTTTTACTATATCTCAAACGTTCCAAACATGACTCCCCATTTTACGTCCCTTATATTAATAACGTTTTTAGGCATAGTTTTACTCTTTAGTACACTCGTAAATACTTTATTGTCTAAATAAATTAGTTGTGTCTAGATGAAGGAGCCCAATGTCGTTATTACTACACGGTCTCTGGCTTTAAGAGGTTCGTACATAATTATTACGTGGGAGTTAGGACGAAGTCCTTTCGCTAGGATATATTGAATTGTCTTTATACTAGATTCTACACGAGGATTTGCTCGCAGTTTTTTTTAGAAGTTTAGGCGTTAATATGTAATAGACGAGACGAAAGCGCACATTTTAGCTTTTTTAAAATTACTATCTTTTGATTAAGCTCGCTTGGAATTTCAAATTACGCAAAAATTAATTAAATTATTATATAATAATTATAATAAGATTACCTCTTGTTCGTTTCGAAACATAGTGTTTTTCCAAGACCAAATATTAACTATGTTTCACTATATTCTTTCAAACTAAGTCTATGCCAGAAATAAAGTAGATTACTTGCTTCGTTAAATGAAAAAAAAAAACAATAAATAAAGAAACAAACACACTGGTCTATTTAATATGATATTAGTAGGGTAGTATGAATAGTTACGCGTAAACCCACCGGCGTGAAAGCAATATATCCTATACTTATAAAAATTATTAGACAAAAAGTTTTTCTGTAGATTACGAGGATATATTGCTTTCACGCCGGTGGGTTTACGCGTAACAGTTCACTACCCATCCGTACTAATATAATAAATAGGATAGTGTTTGTTTCTTTATTTGTTTTTTCATTCATGTTTTAACGAAACAAGCAATCTACTTAATTTTTGGCATAGATTTAGTTGAAAGGAAAAAGTTTACTAACGACCAGTCCCGGCTCGGCATGGAAATATTTTATTTTTTAAGCTCTCTGAAAAAAAAAATTGTGGCGAACATAATACCAATTTCAATTTTGAATTCGTTACCTTTTGAATGGATTGTCCGATTGTAATAAAATAAAATATTTTAAATAATTTTGAAAAAATCTTGCTCAATAAATAGTTTATTTGGACAAGGATTATTATTTGACGATAATATGGTCAATAAACATAGGCTAATTTTAACTACTTTTATTCTATGGAAAAGTGGTTATAACGACTAATATATAAATGTTAGGTTTATACTATCGCGGACTTTTTTTTAGGCATTATTGAGTTCTATAACTTTTCTATAGAAGTCAACCATACATCTCTAACCATTTAGGCAGCGTTCGCGAGA
>JAOTAV010017670.1:0-24242 GCA_026546445.1 Cyclargus thomasi
ATATTTAATACTTTTATACTATACATATATTTAAGATTTTTATTATATGATACACATATTTAATACATATCCAAGACTCGGTAACATTGAAAAACCGTCGGCGGGATTCGAACCCGTGACCCCCGGCTTAAGCTATCAACGCGCTTAACAACTGAGCCACAGAGGCCGAAACTATAAAGTATTATGAGCCAATATATTCTCCCTCTATGATACTAGTTTATGTTGCTACAATTTCACATGACACAAACTCCAAACAAAATGTACTATTCTCTATGTAATTTTATAAATATAAACATAACAAGATTTGATATAAAAACAGGCTGAAAGCCGGTTATTCTTGAATAACTTGCTTAAATTAATTTTTATTGATAATATTTTATTTATAGCGATTAGTATCAAATCATTAGTGGGTAATGACTCTACTGTGGTATACCATAAGGTATAAGAGTCATTACCCACTAAGTAAGTTCACTATCCTAAGTATATTCCCAAGTAGTATTTTTTATTCCTTTCCCTATCCCTATAAAGCTGGCAACGCACTTGCTACTCTCCAGATATTACGCGTGTCCATGAGCGACGGCAGTTACTACGACCGTAGTATCCTTGCCCGCTCGCTTGCCCCCTAAATATCATAGAAAAACATGTTGTCTAAATTCTGAATGCTGGAGGCATAAAAACACCTTTCCTGAAACGATTTTTTCCGAAAAAAAACATTTTCATCATCCACGACTAAACTGATTGAAAACTGCTTTCTCATTTCCTACTCTATTGCCAGTGCCATAAATATTTATGTCACCCCTTTGGCACACTTCTAACGGGGTGGCATGCCAAAAATAAGTCTGCACTGCAGTGCACTGCGGTTCCTTCTGTCATTCATGGTACGCTGGTCTTCGCAAAATCCTCTGACCCTTATTCCAATGAATTTATGGTTGAATATCGTACATGTAGCTTACGATGATCATACATAGGTCGATAAAGACAGTGCCGGCGCGGTTCTTGCCACGTGCGGACGTATCGCGCACCGCCATCTTGTTTATGAACAAAAACACCAATGAATTAAATAAAATGAACGAACGATTAATGAAATGAACAAATGATAACACAAATTGAACTGAGTGCATTCTGTTACATTTTTAAGTTGTTGTGAAGTGAATTCTCGCCGCTTCTGCGACATGAATGAAATTCATTCATTGTAAGTTTAATAACAAATACTTATCGATTTGAGCTTTTTGGGCGCTTTTGGTTGTTTTGAGCTGTTGATATTACGTAAATGTTTTATACAAACTATTTTGCAATAACAAATTCATTATGTCGAAAATCAAAAAGATAGAGCAAGGAATCACTCAATATTATAAAGAGCTTTTATGTAATTTCTTACTCTGCCTTTCTAAATTTCGATAACTTACAATTTACAAAACCTTTGATAACTAATATTATAAATATATGGTCTTCATTTTCTGTAGGTGATACATAAAAGAAAAATACAGTATCATGTAGCGAATATTTAAAATACAGCTACTCTACTTAGCTCATAATGATTTTATACTCTATTATTTAAGTTTATTTAAATTGTAAAACGTTAAGCATAGTAACATATTTAAATTGTCAATACAATTTATACGGAATATATTGAAATACGCGCCTCATATATCTATACATATAATAAAATAGTAAAATTGGAGTGTCTGTACATTAATTATTTTTACAAAACAATTTAAAAAAGATTTATTGAAATCCGTCCAGTAGTATCTGAGATTAGAGGGTACAAATAGATAAACAGTTTTTTTTTCTTTTTCCGACCACCTCATGAAAAGAAAACTACCGCTGCCCATAGACGCTTGCATCATCACAGGAGTTGCAGGTGCGTTGCTGGCCTTTTACGAGGAAATGCGCTCTCTTCTTGAAGATTTATAGATCGTGTTATACTTGGACGATTTTAAAAAAAGTCCATATTATGTATACTTTAGTGCGAACTGGTAAATATTAGAGTATTCAGAAGGCTTATAAATAAATTACGGAAAGTACATAGGCTACTTTTTATCGTAGTAATATTTAATGGAAAAAAATCCAAACAAATTAACACTAATCTGAAAAGCGATAATTTTAATGTGAATACTGACTTATAGTTAAAAATAAACATAGGTACGGCCAAATGCTTAAAAAAAGATTTTTTAAAGTCCCTTGTGTCAATGTTTCTTCTTCTTTTACCTATCGCTTTGCAACTTTCCTCTCCCCTTTCATCTATGTCATGGACATACGAGGAATCTGAAAACCTGCTAAAAGTGATTAAATAACCCTTCCATAGATGCTCATTGACGCTCGTCTCTCACATAATATACACTGATACACACGCAATCAATTTACATACACAAGGACACACATCTATAAACACACCCCACACACACACACAAAGTTACAGATTTTCAATATTATTACTTTCAAGAATTTTATATTTTATTTTTGTTTTTGTTTCAATTTTTATTTTATAAAGTGCTTATAACTGTTTCTGTTTGTTAGCCGTAAAACATAAATTGTATTCCATAAAGTCCCTCCAAGGCACAAGAAACGGCACTTTAAGAGGCATAGGTGATAGACTAGCGAGTTGGGCTTCCGACAAACTTACTCACTCGACGAAACACAGTGCAAGCGCTGTTTCACACCGGTTTTCTGTGACCCCGTGGTACAGATTTATACCAATTTGAATGTTACATTGTAGCCCCAAACTTTTGTTTACGGTTTATCTGTCTAACAGAGTAAAATCTACCAACTTTCACATTACGAAAATATATTTGTAATTAAGCATACAAAAGCAAAGTATTTTGTTTTAACAGTTATTAACGGTTTACAACAAAAACACTAGCTTTCCGTGTACACATTTTTAATAGAGATAAAATTAATTTGTCTCTGTACTAAATACTCATTAAGCTAATGACTAAAATGTTTATGAATATTTTAAAAATATATAATATGTTAGTAGTGATAGCGACCCGCAAAACAAATGCACCATCGGGGAAAATTAAACAGAGCCAGTTGAGCGACTTACGTGATTTGGTCAGAATATTTCAATGCCATAAAAGTCGTGATTAGCTGCGTTTCACACATCTAGACCAACTTATTGAGATCCGCATTCTAGCTCTGTTTCAACATCTCTGTACTTGAAAACCGCATTAAAATCGGATAAGTTGTTTGGAAATTGTAACGTTTGTTTCACAAAACTGCTTATTGCAACGCCACCTGGTGGGTTGTTACTGTAACACCCAACTAAGTACACGCATCAGTAAAACCCAAACCCATAATTAAAAACCGCATTGAAATGGGACCAGTAGTTTTGGAGATATTTAGTTGGCAAGATTGTTTTCATAAAGAAATGGCTACTACAGAACCCCCTGGTGAGTTGTTGATATAATATATGTTATCTAAATACGTACAATGTACATATAGCCATTAAAATCAAACCCATAACTGAAAACCGCCTTAAATCGGGCTAGTGGTTTTAAGAATAAATGGCAACATTGATTTGCACAAACATACACACACACAAACGACCTCTCACTCCAAAAGCATATAATATCGTCTCCTTTTCGTCATGGGTAAAAAACGCGCTGTGAAGAGAATCTGTCAAGTCACTTCTCTAGCCACTAGCTGCACTCAACATTATAATCTGCATACATATTACATACACACACTCGAAAATCCAACCCTCCCTGGGGCAGACGGGCAAAAAATTGAGTCACCCCGAAATTGAGGCGAAGAAAGTTAAATTGAAATTCGTCGAATTCGATCACCAATTACTGGCAGCGCCGCAGTAACGAGCCGCTCGCGTGACGACGGACATTCGCCCAGCCCACTGACAGGGACGGATATAGCAAAGGGGCACCCTCGTTCGGCGAGCATTAGGCCTCCTATACACCAAAGCCGCAGACGCCCGCGCCGCCGCCATTTGTCGGAAACATTTCGTCGATGGGCTACGCCAGCTTATTGTATGTCTGAATAATGTTGGTGGCATGTCAGCGACAACATGCTTCTATCTACATAGGCCGCCGGCTTCTACCGCCCACGTGTGTCCGCGGCTGTCGGTGGTTTAGTTGTGTAGAGCGCAAAAGTGAGATAGCGACACGACACGACGCGACACTTTCATAGAGCTGAGGCTTAGAGGTTTAACAATTTTCTGCTGAATCTTGAAAAACTTCTTGCTGCCAAGAGTGAAATCTATTGAATTATCTGACCGTAGGTGATTTTTTGTCAATTGGCATTTTTGTGTGAGGTGTAACAGACCAAATTAATTAAATTTTAGGGTTTTTAAAATAATATTTATATTTTGCTCTTTATAAGTTATCACTTCACATTAGTGAGTAGCAGCGCTAGAGACCAAGTTTTTTTCTGATCAGCAATTTATTACGAAAAAAAAACATCAGTATTAATCCGGTCGTTTCGAAAACAAAATATTTTTTTATACAAAGTATACTATGGAGTTCAAAACAAACCGAACGGTCGCCACAGTGTTAATTCGCCACTGGCAATGGATGTAGTCAAATAGCAAAGTGCTTCGGAATAACACATGATTGTTGTAACCATTTCGACGACCAAGTGACCAATTGCAGCTAGACTTTGATTCTGCACTTTGTATACAACCAGGTCATTTTGGTCCACAACTTCCAATCCAACACAGCGCTAGATTGTCGCCTTGTCAGTTCAAAATAACTTGGCATAGAATTTCATAAACATTTTGAAATTTTATATGAAGTTTTGTGTCAACTTACGGCGAATGGAGTCTAGAACAATTTAAACATGCAGTAGAATGCAATTAACGGCATTCAGATGCAACTTTATTTATGCCGACTCTCCTTCATGGCTTCTACTGTGGGATAGCTTCGGCGCGAACGGGCAGGCTCGACAGGAGGAATGTTACTCACAGAAACCGGCGAAAACGTGCGCTGTGTTGTGTTTCGTCGAATGACTGGGCCTTGCGTAGGGATTGCAATCCCACACTGCGGGATCCCGCAGTTCCGTGTATGATTAACAGAATCCTATGATTAATAAGTCTAAAAACGCTTTAATTTAATATACACGGACTGCGAAATCCCGCAGGATCACAATCCCTACTGCCGTCTCGCGCCAAAGCCCGTTTAAAATTCTAAGGTCCTAAATAATAGCAGATAATAGTGCCATACAATTTTAATAATAATTCTAAACAAAAATTGTTGATCACGTTCCTGCCAACTTTGCTTAAATATATATCAAAATTGTTTAATGTAGAAAATATAGAAACCAATTTCGGTCTAGACATATTTTTTGTTTTAAATTTATTAAATTACGATTTTTTTATTCCATTTTTTGTTCCCATCATTTTTGAAAGCCATTCTATAACTATAATATTTTTCTCTAGCTACATATAGGAAGGAAGCTAGTTGTTTGTTAATTAATAAAATATAAATATCTTTATCTAGTGTAAACGTTTGTTTGTTTGAATTCTTGAAGCGGTTTTCTGATTGTGAGAACACTTATCAATTTGTTGATCAGAGATCAATATTATAATACATTCTAGGACAAATTCATATTTAAATAATTGCTTAAATATTTTAATCAATTTTGTAAATGACTATATTATTTAGCGTAGTAATTATTGTTTTGTATTTTTCGCATATAATTTTGATAAAAAAAATATTTTACTTACCCATAAATTTTCTAGAAACATCCTTACTGTTTCTAGAAAATTTAAATATACCGGCCGTTTGCGAGTTGGACTAGCGCGCGAAGGGTTCCGTGCCAATACCGAGTAAAAAATTTGGAAAAACGTATTTCTAAAATTTTTAAATTTATAATAACAGTTTTTAATATACAAAAAAATTTAAATTTATAAAAGAAAGTCGTAAAATAAGATTGAGGTGATGGCATTCGAACCTCCAGATATTCCAGGCCTTTCCACGCCTAAGTCGGTGTCCGAGGCGCTCGGCCAAGCTGCTGATAATCCCAATGTCGAATTTATAAATCTGCTACCACGAACGAAATATACCATTTTTAGCATTGTATAATTATTTCCGATATTTACGAGTATAATAATATTAACTATGTTTTTTAAAGCTAGCATAGCTCATACTGCCCTGTTGTGTTACTGTGGAATATTGGTTAACTGTGATTTTAATGTGATCCTTAAAATATTAAATTTTAAATTATTATCGATTTACCTTTTAATTTTATCAAGCTTTAGGCATCTGTCAAATAAGCTGTGGATAGCCTATTCGACACTTATCAAGATATCGTGCAACAGGCCCTTAATCACCGCACGTTCACGAGTAACGGTTTAAACTAATTTCGGCACATCAAAGTTTCAAGTTACATTTTCTAATTTTGAAAATACGAAATATTTACGTTACCTCGTTTAGCCCGCTAAACCGATTTGGATGTTTCAACATCTAGTTCATTATAATGTGTTAATAGTTATGTCATTTGACCATCTTGTGTATTTCCACATCTCCAAGACCTTTGACATTATAACTGGCAATATGTTGTCAATTGTAGCCAATTGTGGCAAAATATTATGAACGTACTAAATATGTATGTACCTAACATTATAAATTATGATGTATTAAGAAGAAAAAAAAATTAACAAAAAACACTGGCCGTGTTCGCGTTTTTGCATGGGTGCATGCACGCCCAAAATCTCTTATACTCATGCGTTGTGATGACAAAAAAATGTTTATAATTGGTTACCTGTCAAGTTGTAAGCAATCATAGCTGGCTTTACCATGACATTATCGGGAAAAATTGACGAGTCCTGCGCAAACTAATTTTGGTGCATTGCAGTTGCGGACGTCATCCTGGGTGCAGATACTCATAATTCGCGACTCTTTCTCTATTTAAATTAAAGACATAAATCGAAGAACCAGATAACTAAGGTTTCACATCATTGGAACAATCGGTCTCTACGAATACCGTTAATTAACTCTTTTTTAATGTTTAAAAATGCTCGATGCATTCCCAACATCTTACGAGGGACAGACAGAATATGTGGAACTCCAGGGGGTTATCCACTAAAATCCAACTGTGCCTCCTCTCCGCCACTGGGCCACTGGAATCCTGTACCTTGAAAAAACTCCTTTTATGCAAAAAAACCGGCTGTTTTTAAATTGTTTATTATCCGCTTCTTCCAATCATGTCTTCAATTATTGAAGGCACATTCTCTGAGTATTATCTAATAGGAACGGAGAAGCATTAAAATTCCATTAAAACCGTTGAATCATCAGCCGAGGTCAACCACTTTACTTTTTGGCGTATTCTAAAACTGTTTTGTTCACGACGCTTTACGTGGCCACAGATTTAAGAAGAATAGACATGTATTTGTAATCCATACTAATATTCGAGATTGTTTTTTTATGATGTTCTGGGGGCAAGCGAGCAGACGGGTTACCTGATGGAAAGCATTTGCCGTCGCCCATGGACACTCGCGACGTTCGAAGAGTCGCAAGTGCGTTGCCGGCCATTTGTGGAATAGGGATATAGGAGGGAACAGGGATAGGGGATTGGGTAAATTGGGCCACCGGTAAACTCACTCACTGAACGAAACACAGCACAACGCCGTTTCACGCCAGATATCTGTGAGGCCGTGGTATCACTCCGGTCGAGCCGGCCCATTCGTGCCGAGGTCACCCACGGCAAAACAGCACGGAGTGTGTTTGATTGTCCTTCCTTCACGCCCAAGGGAAACATCAAATAGACTTGATTTTCGGCAAATATTTTTAAGCAACTTCCAAAAATGAGGAGGTTCTATGTTCGGCTGTGGATATTTTTTTTTACTTGAACGGTTGGAGAGCAACATAGGCTACTTTTTTATTCTTGGAAAAACGTCATGTTTCTGGAAGAGCTTAAAAACATTTTTATTTTATGTAAATTTGAGGGCAAGCTAGCGGACGAGTCACTTGATGGAAAATAACTAACCGTCACCCATGGACACTTGTATGTTGTAACAGGAGAAGTGCCTGCCTTTTTGATCTAGGAATAGGCTAGAGGAATAGGAAACAGGAATATCGATGATGAATGAGTTGTAGGGAAGTTGGGCCTCCGGTGATTTGTATTTTAACGCGATTTTCAATTTCGATGCGAGAGAAACCGCCAGCAAAGCTAGTAAATATTTTTAGGGCCTGGTTCACCGCTTACTGATAAAGATTCTGATAGGCTATCCACAACTTTTTTGATAGATTCTCCATTCAACATCTGTCAAGTTGTATGGAAAATGTAAAAAGTTGTGGATACACTATCCGACATATTGTACAAGTAAACGCTTAAATCCATATCTGCAAATTATTTACTCTTCGGGCGGCTATTTGAATTATAAAGCATTGTTGGAGCTTTCGAAAGCTCTGTAGTCTGTTGGTTTAAGCGTTTGTAGTTTGACACGATTCTTAAATAAAGTGTAAAATATTCTGCACGTTTTTATACGATTTTATTGAAACCTTGTCCTGACTTAATTTATAGCATCTAGTTTTAGTGCTTAACAAATCAATAAATTTTAATAATATAAAAAAACATTTCCTATTTATATTTTGTGTTTCCTAATGGGTTTTTATAACGTCTGTTAAAAACTGAAATTAATAATATTGGACTGCATATTTGGGTACGAAAGTTTCGGCCACGCTTTTCTTCTGCTATCTTTTAACTAATAAACTAAGAAAAAACTACATTCAAACAAATTAATCATACAAATTGTAACAAGAATGAGTGATAATACTTCCTCATAAAGTTTACTGTGAACTTTCACAAGAGAATTTAAAGCGAATTTTTGTTGGGTTTTGCACGGGTCACGCGGCACGCCCAGCCGGACAGTTACCCAAAAGCTGCTGTGAAGTGCTGTGCTATTTGAAGTAGTATTTTTTCTTAATTTTGTTATCCCTATCCAAAGTCAATACTGATGCTTTCCGCAGGGCCATAAGGTATCTTTCTTAAGCAATAATTGCGCAATTATTGATATGGTTCCTTTTTCCTATTATGTGCTTTTAGCATGAATTTTGACACAAATTAGTTCTGACGACCTCTATGACTCAGTTGGTAAGCGCGTTGGTAGCTAAAGCCGGGAGTCGCGGTTTCGAATCTCGCCGACGGAGCAAGTTTTTCGATGTTCCTGGGTCTTGGATGCGTATTAAATACGAGTATGTGTATCATATAATAAAAATCTTAATATGTGTATAGTATAAAAGTATTAAATATATTTTCGATGTCTGGTACCTGTAACACAAATCCCTCGGGTACTTAGCACGGGGCCAGACTGACGTTGTGTGAAGCGTCCATAGATTATTAAAGAACTCTGGTAATTCGACGCGAGTTTGTGACTATCCCTGTTGCTGGTTGTTTGTTAATCACAATTTTTACATAATGTGCCTGCCGGTTTATCTACAATTGGACTTTATTTTTAAATAATCAAAACAATCGAAAGATGAGTGCTCGAGGATAAAAAAATCTTTTCGTCTTCTTTTGTAGTCAAGGCTTTAAATTGTTCATGTTTATACTACTAAACAAACTTTTCCTCCATTATTTATAAACAAGTAATCAGCCTTGTCATCTATGATCGTCATTTCACTGGCGAGTCGCTCATTTTCTTGTGTTGAGGAAAACTAGATCGGTCGAGGTCGGTTTTTGTTGTGATCAACGGAATGTTTGACGCCTTGGATTGGATAATAATAATAATGAATAAACTTAATTTATATAGAGAAATTTATGTTAAGGGCGATTCACAACTATTTAGATTCCAATAATACAATTTAGGATCCGTCGTTATTCTTTATTGTGCATGTCAAATTCATGTCATGCCATGTCAAACTCACAGAAGTCGTACCTACATATTTTGATAACGAATTTGACGTTTCACGTTGCCGTTTGACGTCTGACGTGACTTCGACATGCGCAATAAAGGATTTGCGCGATAGAACATTTGACGCGAATACGACTACTGAAAAATGTTTTTTTCAAATTTACACCTCCAGTAGGGAGTCGCTTTGCGTGAGCAAGAACGATCATGAAGAGAATTCGACTCGGCTCGGAGATCAACGTCAATGATTGCATTTGGTTAACTCGTTGACAAAGTATTAAGAATGATAACTGGATCGTTTGAAAAGTGAGAGACCCCCTATTCGAGGTAGGGGTAGATCGACTCGCGACCTTCTGACAGAGCGCTGAGTTGAGCTCAGCCCCCCTGGACAAGTGGCTAGCGAATATCGTATACGACAATAGCTTGGTGGGTTATTGTATGGGATTGACATTTTCGAACGATGACTTTCCGTTCGACAATGTCAATTCCAGACATAAACACGCCAAGCGATTTTCGTAAACGATAACCGCTTGCCACTTGTCTAGGGAGGCTGAGCTTTTTCACAATATTCGATTCGATATCGATAGAAATTAAATGTATGAAATATTTACCTGCCTTTTAAGTTTGCTGGTCCGATATAGAACAACTGCACATGATGACATGTCGACTGTCCGGCGCGGCGCCCGATACCGATATTGGATGATGTGAAAACGCTTCAAGGAATATAGCTGAAATAATATATATCTAAGACGATCTAAAACATTATTTCCCTGGCCTTGTGAATGTCGATACATCATCGGTTGTCATGCTCCAAATAAATGAACAACTCACTGCGCAAACATTCCCCAAATTTTGGATAACTTCCAGAATATGTTTAACACACTTTTACAATTGCGGCGCGTCATATTTTACTACTGAGCGTGATCTTAGAGCTTAATGTTTGCGACGAACGAACTGGAGTTCCCCTGATGGTACATTGCTTCCGTCACCGGCGGCCCAGAGTCCTTATATCTAGGGTCTTTAATGGCTTGCCTTGCCAATGCCTATGTTATATAGCTCCTAGATTCAAAAGTTCAGTTAGCAGGCACATCTGATATTTTGACTATAATATCTTTGTCTTCCCTTGCCCAATACTGGGATAGTTGCCCAGCCAGGTGGACTACGTCAACAATGAACGCGCCAATTGTGTCGAATGTAATTAACTCAGTAATGTATCATCGGCTGCGTCATTTAATCATTAAATATCCACATAGTAATATGCACATTATATAAAGTGATATTATGTAATAACTAGCGGACCCGACAGCGTTGTTCTACCGATTCTCTAGTATACAAAAAAAATTCATTAAAATCGCTCCAGTCGTTTCGGAGAAGTTCGGTGACAAACGCACAAAATTGTTTTGAGTTTTGTATGAGTAAATTGATTTTCCCTTTTCCTAATTTCTTCTGATTAATTTCGTTCCGGGTCCCAAGGCAGCTTTAGCACGTCCATCGGACTCCCTGAGATCATATCAAAGGGTTTTCGTGGTTGGATACCGCTGTCGATCCTGGCGACACAGGAGATACAGTGGTGGGAATGTGTGGTGAGCCGAAGCCCGTTTAAAAATGGGCAAAGTGATCTATCAAAGCACAACCCAAACCACTGGACGCATCGGACTGAAATTTGGCAAGGATTAAAGTTTGTATCAAAACACTTTTAAGACGAGCGAAGCCGTGGGCTCGGTTTTTTAGTTTCATATAGAAAATCGTCGTTTTTTTAACCCATTCCTTTGTAAAACAACAACCACTATGGATTGAGGATTACAACTAAAATCTTCAGATAAACCGACATATCTACGACTTACGACCTTTCTCTTATCTGTTATCTCTGAGAAGTGAGATGTCTTGTCCGCGCTCAAAAATTTCAAAGATATTTTTAGATAACACGCCCAGTTTGTACAATATCGTCATTTAACACTTTTTGGCTAATATTTAACTAAAGGTCAGACATGATAGTGATTAGTGACCTATCATAAAGATCGAGATATGCGGTAAAAGACGTACGCAAAATATTTTAATCTATTTAGTTTCCGCAGCATCGTTACCCAAAAGTTTGTATGTCACGCTGGAACCGTACATTTTCCCGGTTTAAAAATTATAATATATGGTGCCCATACCTAGTACGTACGTACAAAAAAACATTTATTCGAATCCGTCTAGTAGTCCTGAAAGTCCTGAAGATTAGCGCGTACAAACAGATAAACAGAAAACTTTTTTTGTTGATATGTGTTTTATAACTGTTCCTTAGCACCCCCACATTGATAATTTTGTAAAAATATTAAATGTACAGACACTCCAATTTTCCTGTTTTTTAGTTTTTAATTATATTTATAGATAATATTTTATAAATATGATGCTGTATCAATACATAAGATTTATGTCAAACTGCAAAACAGCGTATATGTCAAACGATTGACATAGATTTTTAACCAATTAGAATGAGTTTTACGTTCTCTACGCAATTTTAACATTTCATAGGAATAACGCATATGTATCGATAAACTTAATTTTTATGTAATGCAAATTTAATTTTTTATTAAATACACAATAAAGAATTTATAAAATTTGAAATAGACTCAAGTCCGTATTAGTACTATTGCTAAAATAATCAAACTTTTGTATAAAAAAAACAGTACCATAATAAGAAAATGTAATTTTTTTTTCGTAACTAGTTGGTACCCGCAACTTCGTTGCGCAATATTTATTCAAATCCATCAAGTAGTTCCTGAGATTAACGCGTACAAACAGGAAAACATTTTTTTTTGTCGATTTTTTTTTATTACTATTTTTAGCACCTCCACATTGATTATTTCGGAAAAAATAAAATGTACAGACACTACAATTTTACTTTATTATTATATGGATATAATCCATATAATAATAAAGTAAAATTGACAACTTTAAAGTATAACTAGTTCTTTTCATAATCAAGACGTCAGAAGTCGGTAGAAAAGCGTAAAAATTTTTAGTCCCTTAGGGACTAAAAACAAAACACTTATGTTTATTTCATCATATTTTATAAAGTTAAGAAACAAGAAATACTATTTTTGAAAATAAGATAAATAAGCGACAAGAGAGCCGTACTATAAACCGCCCAGTACTGTGCGCGATGTGGCACTGTCTTCTTAAGTCCATGTCCAACTTATAATCGAATCAAGATACCAATTTAATTTTTAATACATGATAAATCTATATTATAAGTTATATTTTAACGTAAAAATAAAAAATATTAAAAAATGCGAGGTTGCAAAAAATATGTTTTATAATATCAACTTCCGGTTTAATATATGAAAAAAATGTCATTTCCAATTATAGCCAATTTCTAAAAAAAATGATATTCTATGATAATCACTATTTTGTTACAATTAAATCTATTTGATTAACTGCATAAAATTCTTGAAAAAATTGTTCCTCCATTGATAAAATTATCAATACTTTCAAGTCGTATAAATTGATAAGTATTTTTATAAAATATTAGAAATAATGATGGTGATTAATCTCGAGGCCCTTTAGATGTCCAATTATCCAAATTATGAACGAAATCCAGAACCTGTCATTTTTTTCGCTGCCCGCTTGACGTGAAATGCCCCGTATGTGATTGTATTAGTATATAGATTATTATATTTTGGTAAGATGGGTTTCTAAAAGTAAAACTAATTATTTTAAATATTTATGTTCGAATTCCGACCACAGGGCGACCACTAGTAATATCTAAAGTGCTTAATAACACGTTTATTTCGCGTTTGCTGAATGGTTTGGACGCAGTGAGTCAAAATAAAGTAATTATTCGTAGGAAGCCGAAGTAGGTTAGCATGTTGGGGAAATGCAGTATCAATTATTGTACATTATCATAATTACTGCTGACGCCATTATGGCTGTCGAAAAAAGCGGCCAAGAAGCCATTGACGCGGTTTTGGTATAACGCTGACGAAAAAGTACCTAAGGCCGTTCGTCCATAGCCACCGTCAACCGATAAAGATTTTCGGCCCGATACAATGCAACTTAATAGTTTAGGCTAAGGCCCGGTTTACATTTTATTAAGTACAGTAGCGAGTTAATAAAACGGTCAGCTAAAAATTATGTAGTAAGTATTAAGTGACTTTCAAACGTAGCGAGTTAAGTAATCATAAGATGCTGGTTCGATGACAAGATAAGTCTCCATAAATTGCTCAATTACTGCCTACAAACTAATAAAAATTTAATATTTTTCTTAACTAAATACCTATTTATTAAAATTTTTGATAAATTAAATATTATAATATGAACAGTTAGTACACTTCATATTATAATATTTAATTTACTATAACTCATACGTCTACACTCTGGTGAGTTAAGTTGGTGGGGTGCGGGATACGCGAGAGGGGTGGCACTTCGCAGTTAACTCGCGTTAACTGCGAAAATAGGATCGCGTTCTATTTAAGTCAACTTAATTGACAACTAACAACTTAACTCGATTTTGCCGTTCAAACGTCAAAAATAACTAAACTCGCCGATCGCGCAAGTTAACTCGCAACTTAACTAAAGTGTCAATCGGCACTAAAGGTTTATCTTCTAGCGACATTACTCTATCTTCAATGTCGTCCCCGTCATTATAGGCGTAGACGAAAACAACACCTGTAGTCTATGACATAAAGTTGCATTTTATCCGACAGAAGTAATCTCGTTCTCGGTTGACGGTGTTGGTGGACAAATGATCTAAGTTTACTTAAGTTATACATGTATCATTAAACTAAAAGATAATGGGTTTTGGGATTACTTTGAGGTATGTCCGAGCATCACGAAAACACGATTTATTTTTATATAATAGACTAGTTGGCCCCGCAGACGTTGTCCTGCAGAGCTATTTTAAGAATCTAAACCATTCTCAGATTCCCTTGAACACACACGAAAAATTTCATCAAAATCGGTCCAGTCGTTTAAGAGAAGTTAAGTGACATACACACTCACAGAAGAATTATATATATAAAGATAACAATTTTGAAATTAGTATAGCAACAAGCGGGGTCTATTATAATTTAAGTCACGTTTAAATGGCTACTTATAACTGCAAGAATATTTTTATGGCACCACAATCGAATATCAATGAAAAGTTTACAGTAATACATAAGGCGTAACTCTAAAAACGCTTCTGGAATATTAAATACGAGTTGGTGCCCGCAACTTCGTTGCGCAAAAATTTGTATATCA
This sequence comes from Cyclargus thomasi, assembly GCA_026546445.1. NCBI lineage: Eukaryota > Metazoa > Arthropoda > Insecta > Lepidoptera > Lycaenidae > Cyclargus > Cyclargus thomasi. Next base: position 15,026 of record JAOTAV010017670.1, read on the forward strand.
CGCGGGAACCTTACATTTTCCCGGGATAAAAAGTATCCTATATGTTACCAAAGCCTAATAGCTATTAAACAAAAAAAGATTTATTTAAATCCGTCCAGTAGTTTCTGAGATTAGCGCGTACAAACAGATAAACAGACAACTTTTTTCTCGATATGTGTTCTATTACTGTTCCTTAGTACTCGTCATTGATTATTTTGTAAAAATATTAAATGTACAGACACTCCAATTTTACTGTTCTATAATATGTATATAGAATATATACGAGCACCTTTGTTTTAACAATAAGTCAATAGGGACTATGCATATTATTAAAATAAATTACTATCATGTGTAATGTACCATATTGTATTGTTAGTTGTACATGCAAACAAATAACAACGTTTAATTAAGTGAATTCTATTTTGCGTTTTAAGCCTTTTTTAATAATTAATTAGAAGCTTATTTTTAAAATTTTTAAAATAAATAATAATAAATAAAAACTAGCTCTTTTGCCCGCGGCTTCGCTCGCGTGGAATACGATTCCGTTTTCCTTCTTTTCTGTTGAAGTTTCATAGCCCAAAACCTTTCCAAAAAATCCAAAAAAGTTGGAAATAGGTTAATGCGTTCTGGAGATAAATCTTCAGGAAGGAAAACACGACCTATTTTTATATAATAGATATACTTTTAATTATGTCGACCTCATATTATATGTCTACAAAATTAAAAGTACGTTTTAACATAAACGTAGCGGTTTTCTCATCACATGATCATAATTGAAATGGAAATTTTTGGAGTATCATTAAGTGTCTGTATCAAGTTTTATGGTACAAAACAGTTATGGCCGTCAAATTACCCGTTATTTGGCACTTAATTAGTTTACGTAGCGTTACAATATAAACTAGTTATTAGGTGTCATATTATAATTTACCTTGTAGCTCACTCGTATTGAGGTCACTTTAATTCTAAACAAAAAATAAAAACCGACTTCCACAGCAAAAAAAAATTATAGACGAACGGAAAAGTAATAAATAATTCTTTGTCTCTGTGAATGCCTTATATGGATTGGCCTAAGTCTCAACATTAATCGTAAGTAATCTTTATAATTTTGAAGTCGGTACCAGCTACCTTAAGCGTAAGTTTAATGTCATAAATCTAAGAAATTGTAAAAGCTTATAAGCCAATCCTTATAAGGCACTAACAGAGAAAAATAATTATTTATTGCTTTTCAGTTCATCTATCATTTTTTTTTTGTAGAAGTCATGAGGATTTCCGAATCATTCGTTTAAGTTTCAGAAAGGATGATCCCAAATAGCGATCCACCAATAACGATCTGTCTGGCCACTGATCTACCAATGGCATGTCCCCGCGCCCCCGCTCGCTTTCTGTCCCGCCAAAGAGACCTAAAATTTAAACACTGGGTATTCCCCTTACAATTTTTGACAAGTGATCTATCAATGTTCTATATCATTGTTGTTATTTATGCCACCTTTATCAAATTTTTAATTTTCCCCATTTTAATTCAGCGATAAAAATTTAAAATTGTAGATTATACAATTCATTAATGCCGATATAAAGTGATAAGATAAGAAACATATAAATATCGGCTTTTAGGCATTTTATTACAATAGTTAATAGGTGTGTATTGTGTTCGTGATATAAATAATTATAAAATCAATATTATAACTTATTAGAGAAATATTACTAAATACCATTTTTTTATTTCAGGTACAAGCAACTTGTCAAACTGAAAATGTAAGAAACTAAAGTGTAAGTGTTAAAAGTGAAGTGTGAGTGAAGCAAGTGAACATGGGGAGAAGAAACGTTAGTATGATGCGGGTGGGGAGGTGTGTGGCCTTTCTAGTGGCTGCAGCGTTTCTCCTACCCTTCACCATACTGCTAATGGTGGTAGACCAGCAGTACAACTTCACTTACAATACTAAACGAGTGTTCTACCAAGAGGTAAATAAGTGTAACTACACTTTAAATTTTTGTTGTTTTTTTGAGTGAAGTTTTGTGTTGTTTTTAGTTTTTACTAACATTTAAAAAATCAATTTTTTCATAACGTTTTTTTTTTTGAAGGATAAAAACTTTATAACATATAATTAACACCCGTATGTAGAAAACACAAGGTTGTTTTAGAAAACACAAGTTATAGTTTATTAATTGCATAGTTACACTGTTGTAAATACATTTTACTAACAATTTAGTAATTCACGTAGGATGGAACACCACTCGGACAGACAAAACTTTTTAAAGCAACGAAAACTTGAAGGAAGGGTAGAAAAGGTCAAGTTCTACAAAGGTTAAAAGTTACAACCTTTTTGTTAGAATTAGAATCTATCAGTAAATAAGAATGGTTTTTTTACTGATAGTCCTATAATAGATAGAACTTAAATCAGTGGGGTTGGGGTAAAAAAAAATCCATAAAGGCGTCTCTTGCCTCTTTTAGCTTTTGAAATCATCATTAAAAAAAGTAAATCGTACAGTTTAAGGCTCTCTGAAAAATAACCAGCCATTGCTATTAAATGATAATGCTACTGATCAAAACCTACAAGCTCATTTACAACTTTTTTTAATTCTATTTTTTTATCATTTGTACGCGGGAATTCTCCCAAACAATCAACGAAAAGGGGGTTAAAATATAATGAATGTATTCTTTTCCAGAGCGACTTCTATAAAATAAACGGCACATATTATGCGCCCGCATATGCGACAACACCCGTTGTTCGGACGCAGGTAAATTAACCTTGTCAAAATTAATACTGTCATTGTCAAATGACATGGGGCTAACCACGTTGCACAGCTTGGCCGACACCGCATAGCCAAATATTTGAACAATCACTAAACGGACATTTGCTCAAAGAGTACTTTTTGTGAGATTGATTAAGTTGCCTCTTTTGTAAGAACCTGCTACACTTGAATACCTCTTGCACGTTAAGTAAATCTAACATTAGTTTTATCGAAGGTGTATGACACCCGTGTAAATAAAATATTATTATAATTAAACCCCCTGTATTTCGGTTCCCCTAAACTAAAGCTAAAGAAAACTACATAAATCTACTTTAAAAAATCTGCTAAAGAAAATTAAACATTTCTATAATGTTTCTCTGACTTATTAAAAAAAATAACTTATACAATTATTACAAAGTAAAATACAGTTTCCTTTCTTATTCGATTCAAACGTTCAAATATTTGGAACGGTGTTGTGTCCACTAACAAAGGTCTAAAGACGACTCTGCACGATCCTGCAAATTGTATTGTCTGTGAATATTGTGTCGTTTATTAGAAGCTTAAGTGATGTGATACGCAACATATCCAAAATTAGATTTGTAAAGCAAGTTCATGTTTAGAACGAACATCCTATGACGGAATTCGCTTATTGTGATGTCGCTGATCACTAAATCGGTTCACACTGAAGGACGAGGCGTGTCGCGATGTATGAATGACAATTTGCTTGTCAATTTATAACCCGAGTGCAGAGTGCGAGTTGTTTTTGACATTCGATCGTGAACGCGTTTCGCGTTTACGTATGATTTTATATGGGATTTGTACAGCGCCACCTAGCGACGCTCACGGTCACATGTACAAATCCCATATAAAAATCCTAGTAAACGCGAAACGCGTTAACTGTCGAATGTCAAAAAAAGACTTGCACTCGGCACTCCGATCATTTGGCAGTTTAGCCTAGAAGGTTTTCAGGAACTTTAGGGTGTTGGTGATTTTTATATATTTTGAAGTGCTCTTTTCGAATATTTACTTTTCCTCTCGTTTAATTCGCTAGTAGACTCCGTTTTGTCAAATGAGTTGGAACGAAGTTATTCTCAAAAAATTATACTTGGCCGCCATTTTTCAATATGGTGGCGCGAGCGGCAGAGATACGGCGAGACAAACAAGAAATTCAAAAAGAGCACGTCGAGATCTATAAAAATCACATTTTCAAAACTCAGGGAAAACTTTCTAGGTACCAACCACTCTTAGAACACCAAAAGATCGGAGTATTAGTCCGGCCCTGTATTATTCGAATTCGATCAGCCCCGTTAGAACGCACCCTGTTTTATTATTTTTTTGGACTGTTCAGTGCGCATACATTTGGGTTGTGGGTGAATCAGGCGTCCGGATTTTTCTAATCTGAAATTTGAATATTATGCGGCCGGGCTTCGTATTGCTTTTATACATCGTCTTGTCTCGTTTCGTGATCTACTGACCCTAAGCGGAGATGAAGGAATTTGCATCGTTTGATGGTGAAAGGATTGGTGGCGGTAAATATATTTATTTATATTTTCTAAGTTGAGGTTGTTAAATTTGGGTTATGTCAGGAGTTTAGTCTTTAAATACAAGTTTTTATATCAATAGTAATAATTTCAGCTTGTATAATATATATGAAATTGCTAAAATTTTACAAGACAACTCTTGTGGCACTTGTCATGGCATTATTGGAAGTCTGTTTTTTATATCATTTAATGGCCGAAATTGAAGTATGTGATTAAGTAGATAATAGATTATAGTTTTTTAATAGCTCTACATGAAGGCCCAATAGTTAAACTTAAATTTAAAATATTTGGTCAAGTTTCGACCACAGGGCGACCTCTAGTACTGATAAAAATATTTGCCAAGTATCCAAGAGGAAACTTGTTTTTACATAAGAATCGGTAATCCTAAAGACAACGGAAATTATATAATAATATGAGTGTCCGCCTGTCCATTGTCACAAGTTATCGCCCTTATGACGCAACAAAACCTTAAGGATATTACATAATACAAGTATCAAGATGTGTTAATGTTGTTGCAGTTTGCAAACAAGTATCAATGTTTGTCAACGCTGTCTAATTTATACGTCAAATATTGCAATGTACACGCTATAGTCAAAACTTTCTATTAAATATATTAAATCTCTTCAAGTATAAGGTCAAAATAGACTCATCATGTACTAGCCTTTGCCTCCGGCTTTGCTCATGTTAATCATTGTCATACAAACTTTTATGTTTTTTAGAATTGCATATTAATTATTTTCTGTTAGCGGGGGGAGATTTCAGAAACTCCGAATGCATGGTCAAGGTCGTTGGAACATGTATTACCCTTAACGATATTGTCAATATAGATTAAAATTTTACTTATCTTCATGGCCCATATTGAAATGTACAATCAGAGAAGTTGAAACAGATACAGATTGTAGATCTAAGTAAGTTGGTTGAGTTAAGTCAAACCCAGTCAACAGTATCACGAGTACATGGAATTGACATATTCCGACCAAATGATGTAGGTCCGTCAACTGGCTCTCTTTCAATTTCCCTCATTATACATGATGTGTTCAGAAATAATTAGCGTCTTAGTTTTAAAAGGTGATACATTGCGATCGACGAAAATTAACAACTAGGGTGAAATTGGACTCCAATGTTAGATACATAATTACTTACAATATCGATGCCTTACTGTCTCAACCTCGTATCTTAAAAATGGCTACATTTCAGTATACAAAAAAAACGATTATATTTTTTTTCTTAGTAATTGTACAAAACTAGATATTATTTGATTTGTAACAATTTACTTATCAAATAATATCATATCTAATTTCGTACAATTACTAAGAAAAAACATGTAATTCGTTTTTTTTTGTCTCCTGAAATGTAGCCATTTTTAAGATACGAGGTTGAGGCAAATACATTACCAAGGTTATAGCGCCTTTTCACTATATCTATAACCCTGTTAGTCCTTTCTTAGAGGGTAGTAAATCCCATTAGAGGAAAAATAAACTGAGAACGGGCAGCGGAATGAAGTTTCCTATATTAATACGCGAGCGGTAAACCTTGTACGCCTTTTTACGAAAGACGCGTCAATGTAAAAGCATGAAATTTCTCCCAGTTACAGTTGATATGGAGGAGGAGCGTGGAATACCAATATTATTTTAAAACTACGATTATCTAATATCCCGATTAAATTCTCTAGGTAGAAATAATCTAAATATAATATAAAAATTAACAGTGACTGATTCTCTGACGTAGTGATCTAACAACGCAAAACCACTAAACGGATCTGTTAGATGATATTATGTTGGCAATCGCTGAGCTTATATAAAAAACAGGCGAAACCACGGGAAAAAGGGCGTTTCATCATAACGCTAGTTTAAGGCCAAATTCATACTTTGTTGTTACAATTGAGTTTAATTTATAACGTCACCGCGACAGGATACTGCTGCCGTCAACACAAATGCATTTCAATCTAATATATAAAATTCTCGTGTAACAGTTTTCGTTGCCATACTCCTCCGAAACGGCTTGACCGATTTTAACGAAATTTTTTGTGCTTATACGGTATCTATGATGATCGGCCAACATCTATTTTTCATCCCCCTAAATGTTAGGAATAGTACAACCCTAATTTTTTTGGCAAAACAACGTTTGCTGGGTCAGCTATTATACTATCTATATATTGATACGCGAGCGGAAATTTTGTGCCCCTTTTTACGAAAGACGCGTAGATGAAAAATCATGAAACTTCTCCGGCCAGCTATAGTTGATATGCTGATATCATTTTCAAATATACTTTAATCTTGCATATTTTTATCCGACTGCGCCAGAAGGGGGCTAATGTTTTTTGAACGTAGGTATGTATGTGTGTATGTATGTATGTCCATTTCTTTGGCTAGCCCTACAGCCCAAACGGCTGGATGGATTTTGACATGTAAGGTGTCGTTGGATTTGACTAAATTGTATTAGTGACATAGGCTATATACATTTTCAAAATGGCGCCTGCGAATGTGGCAATGGGGGGGGGGGTGTTATTGATTTCAAATGAAAGCTAGTAAAATGACGAGTTCAAAAATATATATATCAAAATATGTTAGATCATCAACATGGTAAAAATTCTTTGAATGAGCTACAACGACTCCGGGGCTTGAGTTCTATAAATTCATATTAAAAGTACAGAAAGATCTGAAATAAAACTATTTAAAAAAAAAACAAAAAACCCGACTGACAAACTACTCTGTTGTTCACGACAGGCTACAGATAGAACTACCAAAAATACGTTTGTCACCGCACACGAAACTTTAAATTATTAAGTTAAACTAATTTAAGTGTAATAGGTTCTTATTTTTGTTCTTTTAATTTTTTAAGCAGTCTGGTTTTGATTGAGAATAGTTTTTTTATAGCTTCTCTACACGATGGATTTCAATATTTACGGTCGGTATGTAAAATAGTCATCATAATAGATATACTATAGATATGTATATGTGACGCTACCCACATTCAGCACAATATCCTGCATCGCGCTATCAAAGATTTCGGAGCTTGGCGGTATATATACAACTGCTGACGATATTGACCTTCCTTTGGCCACCACGCTCAACCCCACAGGGTATTACTCACTCAAATTATTTTTATTATTAATCTTTAATTTATAAATAATTAATATTTAAGGCGAATACATGCTCCAGCGTCCTTGCCCATAAAGATAATTTTAAAGTCGGTGCCAGTCCCAAAGATTTTAGATCTCATGATTAAATGGACTTTAAAGTCTTGTTCTTAAATCTTCGTAAGATTTTGTCCAGAATTAGTTTTAATTAAATTCTGAAAAAACCTTATATAGGAACTAATATTATTTCATACTTTTCAGTTTATTGAAGTTTATTTTAATTGTTAAGTATTTTCCTTCGAAGTCGGTTTTTCATTTTTTTTTATTAAAAACAATTTGTTGAAGATACGCATCCAATGTTATATTGTTATATTTGTTACGTCATTCACATTAAAAATAAAGTGACCCCAAACGGCCAAATGGGGCCAAAGTTGTATCATACTCTGGGCCTGGCATACTTACAATATTTTCAATATTGATTTGTCTTACAATGGTTTTATGCCACTATACTGTTACAATATGCGCAGCGTAACCCCGGGTCAGCGTCTAGCGGTGCTTGTTACACAAAAGGGACAACGGTATTCTAAACGCAATTAGAATCACAAAGGACACGGACTCCACGCTTAGACTTATTTAATTGAGGAGAGATTTCCAAAGGGCTTATGGAAGCCGCCCGAGACCCCAGAGTCAGGAGCTATCTGGCACAACGGATAGCGATCGCCGTCCAACGAGGCAATGCTATCAGATTGCTGGGTACTCTGCCAGATGGGGACGACCTGGGAAAGTTTTTCTCTTTATAACTTTTTTTTTTAAGTCTGTATAATGTTAGTATTTATTTTAATTTTTTTATTTTTTATTTTTTAGTTTATCTATAATGATATACATTAATTAAGGTGTAGCTACACGTTTTATTTTTATTTCATTAAATGGTTTTATGAATTAAGGCAAGAATTTAATGTATAAGAAAAAAAAGAGGATGTACATTCATAATCTATCCTTCGATTCTAATTTTACTATTATAAATACAAGTGTGTCTATCTGTCTGTAGGTCTGTTTCTTAATAGGTCAGTTTGTTATTTCCTCAAACAGCTAAATCAATTTTGCTGAAATTCGGTATGGAGATACTTTGGCTCCCGAGAAAGGATATAGGAAACTTTGTATTCCGCAAAAATGTACGGACCGGACGATAAACGAATTTTGGCGCAACTAAGTTTCTCATCGTCTAGATCAGGACTCCCGAGGGGGCAAGCCTCCCTAGGGGGGCGTAGAAATATTAAGGGAGGCATCGTAGGTACGTAATATGTAAGATTACATTTCCAAAAAAAACAGTCATTACAGACTTTAACATCTATCCCTATACCGTACATATATTTGAATATAATAAAACAGTAAAATTGGCTTGTCTGTATTAATTGTATCAATGTTTTTACAAACCAATCAAGGTGGGGGGCTTATGAACAGTAATAGAACACAAATCGAAAAAAAAAGATGTAGTCTGTTTATCTGTTTGTACGCGCTAATCTCCAGAACCACAGAACGGATTCGAATATTTTTTTATTTAATAGCTATTAAGTTCAGGCAACACATAGGATACTTTTTATCCCGGGATAATGTACGGTTACCGTGATATACAAATTTTCGTGCAACGAAGTTGAGGGCAAAAACTAGTTTAAAATAAATATTGACTTTTTTTATATTAAATAAGGGGGCAAACGAGCTAACGGGTTACCTGATGGAAAGCAACTACCGCCGCTCAAGCACATTCGCAACATCAGGGTCGCATGTGCGTTGCCGGCCTCTTAAGAGGGAATACGCTCTCTTCTTGAAGGTTTGTAGGTCGTAGCGGTCCGGAAATACTGCTGGTGATAGTTCATTTCAGAGCTTTACT
>JAOTAV010017681.1:0-24241 GCA_026546445.1 Cyclargus thomasi
GAAATATGTTAAATTTTAAAAAGCAGAACAATATTATTGAAACAATATAATATTTTATATTGTTTCAATAATATTGTTCTGCTTTTTAAAATTTAACATATTTCCTGCGCTAGGGTTTGTTTTATTACACAAATGCCATCAGCAAAACTAGACTGCCCGAATTGCTTCCACGCAAACATAAGCGTACAATACGAAAGCAGTGCAAAATATTGCAGCGCGCACGTAATATTTATACCGAGTCAATGACTTGGCGAATTTTTTATCATAATCGCTGAAAGCGTCCAATGTCATAAATTTTCCCCCACATCATTAGAGTCGCGTGACCGAGCTCCATAACAGAGGCCGTCCCTGCGAGACCGGGCGAGTCCCGGTGAGTCCCGGTGTTTATGACTATTTAAACTATCCCACTTCAATTTATTGATCAGGAATCGACCAATCGACCAACATTGCAGAATTCCTCATACACTTTGTGGTAACTACTCATTTAAATCTCTTGCTAGAATTAAAATTCAGTTAAAATGAAATTTACATAATAATATTAAGAATCACTTCTATTCTTAATATTATAGTTATTGGGTGATTTGTTACATTTATTGATGTTAGGTAAAATTAATTTTCACCTTACTATGAATATCGCCAAACAAATAAAATTCCTTATAGGAACTTCATTAAAAAATATAAAACATAATTGAGGATTTAATTATTCGAATGTGATGGTAGAATAAAGACTATTTTTTTTATTCATGAATATCGCCATGTAAACTACATGACGTCGTCTCAGACGTACACCATCAAAATTAAGACGTCTCTATCATCAATCAGCAATCAATCAAAATGTTATTAATTTATAAAGGCTCATAAAAATATCGAAGCCTACGCGGTAGCCGCCGCTTATCTGCCCATAGGAGATGTAGTCCTTTGTACTGTTTAAGAGCATTGTGGGCGCTAACTTATGGTAATTCCTTTAATTAAACCGATTGCTTCACACAAACCTGCTATAATCTTAGTTGTGTATAAGGTAAAGAGGCAAGGGAGATTAGATATATCAATTTGGAATAACTAGGTTGAAAAAGCTGATACAAAGACTTTTGGCACACATTCACGAATTATTCTTGTATCTAAAATTTTGATGAACAAGTTTCACTGTTTTAGGACTATGCTATACAGTAAAAAAGACAATTCAAAAATCATAGAGAGTTATAAAAGAAGTAACGAATGTAAACAAATATTTATTACTGAACAAACAAAACACAATAGACAGCCAGTTGCGTAAGAATTTTACAACTAAACAAATAAAAGGTGGCAATTTTGACGAACACTTACACGGCGACGCATTAGCATACCTTTGAGACGCCGACAATAGCCACATAAACGCAATAAAAACCACTAAACGCTTCGTAATTTCTGGGCTATCTAATCTTCATCAGGAATTACTTTTATCCAATGCAATAAATCGTCGAGAGGGAGGGCTATTCAAGCATTAACATGACCATTTACTATTAAAATTCAACGTTACCCGTATTCGGCCGAACACAATCCGCAAGCCTGCTACTTCTATAGCAGGATCCGACGCTAGGTCTGACAAACGAGGAAGTAATGTTTACACTTACTGTCCAGCTCAAATTAAAGATACGATCTTGTAGGTAAATAGCTCAATAGTTGACACTACAATGAAAAGATGGGCAGGTTTATTATATGTAAGAAGAAGAATTAAATTGACAAGCGTGGACAGTTTTCCCTTAAAATAAACAAAACATGAAGAAACCTTTTAATTTCGTAAAACAATAAATAAAGAAAAGAGAAATTCTTAATAAAACTATACTATAATTTACTTTTGCTTAGTGCTATGTACGGTGTTGCATACAATGTATGAATAAATTATCTTAAAATCATAAATTCAATCAACATACACAATAAAGTACAGTTATTAAAACATAAACATATTAAAATTACATTGTAAATTATAAAAGCCTACAATAGAGATAAGATGGTGATACATGATCACAAAGGGATCGAGATAGCCGCAGTACCGTACGTGTGCCTATTACGGAATCGGCCTCGCTAATGCGTTCGATTGTATGCGCTTGCGCAGGCCTGAAGCCTTCGGCAAACGCTACGGGCTACGATTAGAACCGTTTTGCTTCCTATTAAAAATCCTTTTATTGTTTCATACCGACGTCGATGTCAAAGGTTTTAAGGTCTTGCAACATTGTATTGGTAAATTTTTTATCAATGAAATACAATGGAATGTTAAGTAATGTTGTAAAGCCTAAACAATTTACGGTATTCTAAAAACCATACATAATTACATATAAATAATTCACAGAGACAAAAATACAACTTTACTCAGCTTTTAGCTTAAACAATTCGACGTGTTATCTCAAACTGATTCCCGAGTGGAGAGTCTTGACATGACAACTTCAAAAATGCCTACGCACTATGTAAACGCGCGCGACGCCGCGGGCGCGCCACTCGCCATCGACCGTCCACTGTTTAATTTTCAATTTAGATCGCAATTTGCGATGCGGCCCGAACTGGACCCACTCGAGATAGATTTATACCCCCACACTTACTATGCGCCCCGTAAGATATTAAAACGTATTAACTCGCGTAAGTTACGAGCGCGCACCGGATTTCGCGATAAGCTTTAATGAAAATTACGACGTTTTTTAACAAATTCGCGGGAGGCGGGGCCCGAGATAAAAGGGATTGATCTGTCCCAGGGACTAATTGACCGCTCGCCCGATGATGTAGCCTTGTTTATCGTAATTGAACACGGCCGAACAATGTGTTTATGCGCGCCCGTTTTTAATTTGCATTGAAGCCTGTGACGTCTAAAAAATAAATTGCTCTAATACTCGCAAAAAGTAATCAGGTGCTCGAAAGTGACTTATCACTTGGTACTCCCCGCATAATCATCTGATAAAATATAACGACGGCAATTAATTATAATTAACAGGTTTGAAATACTGCCCTAAGTGGCCGAATAAAATTAACGATTAAAACGAATAAAAAGTTGCCGTAATAAAAAATATGATTTCGCTCTGGAAATAAGACTGGACTTCACATAATTATTTTTAAAGTTATTAAAGTTGTACAAAGATAGCAGTAAATTAAATAGAACATCCAAGGGGTAAGCCATCCAGTGCTTATTCAGATTCAAGCCACGCCTTCCATCGATGAAGACGCGAGTAAAGCGAACAAGTGTAACTTGTTTCACTTCACTATCTTAATGTTTTAACAGTAAGATAGTTTCTCATCATTTACATTGAATTTGAGTGAATAAAACTTGATTTGTGAGAAAATTAAAAACATTTTAAGCCAAAAAATCTAATCAAAATATATAATAAGTAGAATTTACTCCAATATTAAAGGCTCTAAATATAAGACTTTATTGAAACAAATTGGAAACTCGATACTATCGGTTGACTTTAACGAAACAATCACGGATGAAGTCGTCAGGTCTAACAATGTCATTTCAAGTCATAGTCAACTTTAGCATTTAAGACATTTAACATTTCAGTAGGCCACTCAAGTAATTTAGTCAATACTGCAAATAAGACAGTCACGTCTCCGTCAATAATAATCGGTACTTACAATAATTCGAGAAAATCCAAAATAGCATCACGATTCTTTGTAATTATGCATTATTTAGTATATTGTGACTGTCATTATATAACTAAGTGTTTTGTGTATTATTAAAGCTCCTACCTTTAAAATACAGCTGCCAATAGCTTCATTCTCCGGAACCGTCACGTTGTAGAAGGACTGGTCAAATATCGGCTCGTTATCATTTACATCTAACACTGTCACTACTAACGTTGCCGTCGACGACAACGGCGGGTTACCACGATCGCTAGCTACCACTGTTAACTTTGGCATCGGATTTGTTTCACAATCAACACGCGCTAGGGTCGTCACTAAACCTGATCTCTCGTCTATCGCAAACCAATCTGACTGTGGTGTTGGGAGCAAAGAGTATCTTATTTCTGAATTCTCTCCCTCGTCCATATCTGTCGCAGAAACTTGAATAATAGGCGTACCAGGAGCTGCTGCTTCTGGGACGTTCGCTTTATATTCGCTTTCTACGAAAATAGGTGGGTTATCATTGATATCGGTCACTTTCAGACTAATGACTCGGGAGGCATGTAAAGGTGGAGAACCTTTGTCAGTAGCAACAACGTTCAATGTATACAACGACTGCTGCTCTCTATCTAACGGTAAAGCTACTACAACTAAATATATAATATTATCATGGGTCCTTAAATCAAAATGCCCATCACCACCTGTCAACGTCACATTCACATTGGAATATTCCGTTTTTGAATCGGGGTCTTGTACGGATATTCTCGCTACGAACTCATCTAATTGAGCAGATTCAGAAATTTTTGGAGTCGCATCATCGCTTAAAAAGATTACATCTATTGTTGGTTGGTTATCGTTAACATCAGTCACTCGAATTGAAACAAACGCTGTTGTCTCCAAAGGCTGGGCACCTTTATCTCTCGCAACAACAACCAACTCGTGTAATTCTTTGGTTTCAAAATCTAAAGCTTTATTTACAATAATTTCTCCAGTCTCTGAATCTATTTTAAACATGTTTTCTTTATCGCTTTGTCTCCGATTAATTGAATATTCTATGAAACCGTTTTCTCCTGCATCTAAATCAGTCGCGAACACTTTTAACACAGATGTACCAACTGTTGCATTTTCAGGTATTACCGCGGAATAGGCACTTTCGGCGAATACTGGTGGGTTATCATTTACATCTAAAATAGTAATATTTACAGTCATTGTGCCTCTCAGTGGCGGCGAACCACCATCTAACGCTTCAATAACTAATTCATAGTGGTCTGTTGTTTCTCTGTCAAGAAATCCATTAATTTGGAGGTCCAAATACAGCACACCATCGCGTTCTCTGTGAGAAGATAGACGAAACGCATTGTCCGTGTTTCCTGACACAATATTGTATCGTTGGGTATTAAATGATCCTAAATCCTGATCTTTAGCTGGATTAAGTTTCCTTTTAACGTCTCTAGGCGTGTTTTCTGAAAATTCTACGTTCATTACCGCCGTCGGAAACGTTGGGGCATTATCGTTTTCATCGGAAACGCGAACCACAACGCGGATATTATCACCGCTAGCGGGTATTGCGACTAAAGCATAATGGTCTCTATTTTCCCTGTCTAACGGTACTCGCGTCCTAATTTCACCAGTTTGGGGGTCGATTTTTAAGTCATCGTTGACTGCACTTCCCGGCACAGGAACAATAGTGTATGGTGGAGCAGCATCGGGTAGTTCGTCGCCTAGGTGTCCGACGAATGTTCCGGCAAGTGCGTTTTCACGTATGGTGAACTCGCGGACGTGCTCGGCCGTCGCCGCAGCGACCAGCACATAGACGATTACGCGCCACATCGCGCGTTGGTTCCTCTCACCGTTCACACATTGTCACTTGCACCTGAAATTCAAAACAGTTTTATTATTATCTCCATTTACATAATCTAAATTCGATGATATTCGATTATGGTAGTGCAAATGTAAGGAAGTTACCTAAAGAAAAATATATTTTAACAAATCTTATAATAAGGTAGGAAAAAATAATATTTTAATTTAATTATTACGATTATATTTTTATAACATATATTATATAAACTGTAAAACAACGGAATATATGCTATAGGCAGCAATTTATAATATCATTACTCCTTTACTATAAACGAGATTGTTCAACAATTTCTTAGTAAGTAAACTCGTAAGTAGCTATTTCCCGTGTATTAAAATCCAATGAGTGTAGATTCTCAAGTTTCCTAGCCGCGTTTCATGCGACTCCTTAGTTGATATAAATAACCCGAGTACCTCCCACCTACCTCCAACCATATAGCGCTAGTAATGGTGAGCTAACACTGAAACAAGAGGATTTTCAGTGTGGACTAGACCTTGCGTGTGTCCTAGATATGTCATTTACTTTATCAAATATCAATCGAATTGTTTTATTAAAGATTATAATACTTGGTCTTATAATCTACTTGCTGTTTTAGAATCTCAATTTCATACAGGTCATGTTATGCAGATAAGCATTCGCCAAATACCGGTTTAAATGGTGTCATGTGATCACTAGATTATTTTGAATACTCGAGAGACTACATTTTGTGACCGAGAAATGTTAAAATATATTTTGTATCCGCAGTAGTAAAAAAACTGTAAAATTCTTAAAATAAGCAACACTAGGTACCTATATTTAAAAATCGGAAACATTGACACTTTAGTCTAAAATAGTATGATTTTTAAACGTTAAGATAAAATTATCATTAGTAATAATGTTACCTTAATAATAAAATAAAAATTACAATGATACAAGTATCTCGTACAACACAATTTGTACATAGTATATGTACATTATATAACACTACTACTACCAGTTTCAACAATATTTTTGCAACAAATATAAATTTCAAAGCAGATATATTATCGCGAAAGCTCAGGCATGCGCCATATACACGAGGTTTTGAATTGTTCTTTAAAATATTACCTGGTAGAGGTTCTCTACCTGGTCGCGTACAAAGAGAAATTAACATAACTTCGACAATGCTACAGGTAACTTATTAACTATATTTATTACCGATTCTTTCATTACTAGATATTTATACGTTCATTGTTTCTTTCACATTGTTGCAATATTTTGAAATTAGCGAGGTATGTTTTAACACAGTAGGCGTCGTTTACTTGCTTTAAGGCGAAGTTGTCAGTCGGTAGCATTTTGAAATTGTAGACAAAGAATTACATCAAAAATTTGTAAATTAGTACTATCTTCAACTGCATCTGTAATTGCTTACAACTAACTCAGATTTTACATAAGAAGTGATGGGGATTAGTAATATAAACACAAACCGACAACCAAAAAAAAGCAGTTGTAAGAGATTAAATATAAAGCACAATTTTAAACGCACCTACCTGAATTTATTAAGATATTATTTTCATTAATGCAAAGAAATAAACGTTATTAAATTCATGACAAACTTTAAAGTAAGAATTAAAAATATTTCTATATAAGGATATGGAATGCAGCCTTCGCTTGTTTTTCCCTACAATATTACAACACAAGTTTTAATTGTATCATGAAGATTACTTTATGCAGATTGTTATCGCGGATATTATATTAAGTCTTTTCTGCGTAAGTCGGTGAATATTGAAATAAATTTATATTTTTATTGGTCTTGCCAGATGCGTTGACAACGGAAACACAAATGCTTAACTTATACGTCCTATCTTAATTCTTTAAAATCTTAAAAAGTTGGCTGCTCAATGAAGAAAAATGTTTAAAAGTGTCGACTTGTATATATCATTATAAGCTTCAATCAGCTCTTTTCTTTAAAAATAACACTATTAGGAATCTTCTATATTTAAAACAAGACCAAACACAATTAAGCCACAACGTCTAAGGTTAATAATATCTACATTTATAAGGTGGAAAAAAAAAGCCAGTGTTTTGTTAAAAAAGTGGCTTCTATGCGGATTAGCGTCAAAAATTCTGTGCATGCGTCGGTCGGCGAGCTTTAACGACCGAATCGCGAGCGTCGGCATAAACTATGCGCGGGCGCATGACTTATGTGCGAACGCCGAAACATGCTCCTCTAGCTCAATTTCAGCTCAATAATATGCAGTGAGTAGTAAACACACTGTATATTATTGATCTTGCACAATTTTGGCTGTTATAAAAAAACTTTACACCAATATAGGGGTAAAGGGCGGTTTTTCCATGTTTTTTTTAAATATATATATAGATATTGAAATAATTTTACAGGTTACAACTTTTGTAGTAAAGTCTTGTTTTCTTTTACTGACTTATGTATGTTTTATGAGAGTGATAAGTTAAAAAAAATACAATGGTAATGAATGTCCAAAAACTATGTACTAATTTTAATTTCCATAAGAATCTTCAAGACCTATAATTAAAATTAATCATACAGCAATGAAAAACGGAGGTTGATGTATGGATTATTTTATATAATTAATTGATATTGTTATGCATATTTTAACAAATTAATACTCAAATCCATACAAAATGCACTGCTACCATTTCCAAACTAAAAAACCATTTTTCATAATGAATAAATAAACCATTATCTTGATTTATAAGTGTGTTTTAGTATTTTTATAATGCTAATTAGTGTTAATATAATATAGCGTTTCCGAAACATATTAACGTGCATTTTCTTGCCGGTTAGAAAGTCAGACCTCATTATAATATTTTTACCGATAATAATTATACATCACACGAATTTATTTCTAACTAGCTGCGATGCTACTTGCGTAAAAAGTAGCCTATAAATCCAGAATATATATAATTTTATAGAAATCGGTACAGCCGCTTAAGCATGAAAATGCAACAAACATACACACTTACGAACTTCCGCATTTATGATATTAGTATGATGCTCAATATAATAAAAATGTGTTTGTTTGAACGATTATAACATTTTTATTGCAAAACCTACTCAACTTATAAATAGGTAATAAATTTGTATAGTAGACTTATTAAATGCATTGTATTATTATTCCTCGTATTTTTCTTACCATAAATAAGGTCACTTCAAACAACGTCTTTTTGAAAATCTTTTAATTTCAATACAAGTTTTAAGGTATATTTTTAAACAAGTTTGCTTCAGCTAATTTTATTACTTTTATTGGTAAAACGATACCTATAACATTTTCATTTTACTTACATTAATATCGATAATTATATTTTAGTGCATAAATATTTTATTTATTTATAAATATTCTATTTTCCTGTATCATAATAGTTTTTATACAGGCAAAATTAGGTACTATCAGTTCACCAATACTCGAGGCAAATCAATCGTATTGTCTTAAAACACAAAACGTAATTTGATATCAATATACCATTCTGTGTCCATTGGACGATCTTCGAAGATATTTCTTATGTCATATTCGTTCATTTTATGAATTAGTAACGATCAGTATGTAAGTGATACGGAGTTCCTTTGAATTGAATATGATTGTTATCGATGGCTTTGTAGTTCTGGCATCAACGCCCCGATGTGGACGCATAAAGGAGTGAGCATACTGCAATGAGCGCAACGCATTTTTCATACTTTTACGACGAAGTTAAGCTCTTACTATAAGAATGCGATGCGCCCCAAAACGCCCCGCCAAAGATGACCGCGAAGCTTTAAGGGGCTTATTTTAATAATGCATTCTTCGTCTGCTCATTTTTTGTCTCGGACAATGTACTCATTTAGTTCGCTAAGTTTGTTCGGGGGATTCAGAAAATCAATATTCCTAGCTGTCTGCTGGTATCTAAAGACCAATAAACTTGAGTATTTCATTCATTTATTATATTTTAGGGCACAGTTCATTCATATTATCTACACGCACAGCCTATGCCTCGGATATTATTATTTTAAACAGACATAGAGTACTCGACGAAAAAAAAACCTTTGGAGTCAAAAATGTAATGTTATAAGTACTAATAATAAGCAGTAGCACTCATTACAACACAGATATTACTTTGCGCGTATTTTGTCGAAGAGAAAAAACTTTTTTTTGAATGTCGCCTTTGTTTTGCAATCTGTCTAAAATAGACAAGTTTCTTTTTTCCGAAATCTCAAGTCACAACTCATTTAAAAAACATCTATAAAAATATAAAGTTATAAAAATTATATGTCTAATAAAATCGTTTTCACGTGGAATATGGGAGCAACGTCACTACGCTGCTAGGGACCTATTAGGTTTTTATGACAATATAAACTTTTCCATTGATTGCTGAGAACCGTCCCTAAGCGCGTAATTAAAATGATGTAGTTAAAATACCTCTCCCTGATTTAGAGTACTTGTCTTACAGCGTTTCCCGGAACCAAGTAGCACCTAATACAAGATCTGCCTTTTCTATTCATCGTAAAAACTCGTCCAATCTACGAGATAAATAATTAAAAATGTCAATTAAAGACCGTCTAGTAACTAGTTACATAGTAGCAAAAAGAAACTAAATAATGACTAACAGTATCAGCTGGTATGAATTTGAGATTTTATTTTCGTGTGAGAAACCTAATAAAATGTGATTTTACTTGTTTCAATATTGACCGCTTTGTAAATAGGCAAATGACAAAACTAAACAATAAGTGTTCATATTATATACATATTCTCGCAAGGGATTTATTTTATTTGTTGGAATTAAAATGTTTGATTACTAAAATAAATTAAAGAGTTAATTAATTCATAACTATAATTTTTAACTTTTATATCACCGATCAATAAATTTAATTGCATTCTTCAAAGTCTGTATTTAAAATTCCTATTTTATGAACTCGCTATTTCTTTACACCGGGCTTCAACTTTAAAAAGCTCCGTCGGGCTTTAACTACGGGCCGCTTTATATAATGTTGTTATTATTAGCATATTTATGAGTTGTCGGCTATTACATTTTGAATATTATATTATCAATCGTATTTTATATGTCGTCAAATACGAAAGTTTCGAACCCTACTAGAATGTTGCTTTCGGATTTTGTAAATATGAACTTAAATACCCGGGTAGCGACAGCAGAAGCTTACTATGAATAACTTTTCGATTCTATCAAAAGTATTTCTAATATAATCAAAAGGTTATTTACCTCTATATTTTTTTTAAGAAATATGACATTATTGCGTTTAATGTCATATGACTTAGTATAAAATTTAGTTTCTAGTGTGCATATTATGTAGCGCACAACATGGTACCCCACCTGCCAGTATTTCTAAACTTTTCCATACTTGTTTCAGTACAAGTACTGCTTATAGTGATACAAGTTGGAGTGTAAGTACTACTAATAGTGATAGTAAGCTTAAACCTGTTATTTCTACCCCTGAAACTACATATTACAATCTGTGCTAAAGTTACAGAGACTCTTACAACATTGTTCTACTTCAGCTTAGTTTTTACCTTTGAATGTTAACATGTTAAAACATTCTGAAAGTTGAACATACAATATTGTCGCTTGTATTATGAGAAGTTTCGTTTAGAAATTGGTATCTTTCCCTACTCACACGCGTGGCTCTACTATGTTACTTTAAATACCATTTTTTGCCTTCTACCCAATGAGAACATAGAGAAAACTATGAGTATAGAGATTAAAGTGCATATACACAGCACGTGTATCACAGAAGTAGAATAGTCCCTGTCACACAACATGTCGCATACCTTCAGAATCCTTTACACATTGTAGTTATTATGTTCATGCACTAACACACTTGTACACAACACTGCAATCCGACCACGTCAATGGAATCACAGATACATGGGTGCAAGTATTAATGAGAAGGGCGAGGCGACATGTGGTAACGTCCGTCCGCGTCCGCGCTCGGGGAGTCACTAACGCCGCCGCCCCCCGCATAACAGGTTGTGCTCGCATACCGTTTTGAGCGCCAATTTCGAGGCTCTCGGGATAGGGACGCCGACGTTTCGACTTGATCCGTGGAGTTAAGATAAAGGATATCTTATACGTGGCTTATTGCTCGATCTGTATCATTTACTTTGTAGTTTTTTGTACGATTCATTGCATTAATTTACTTTTCGAAATCGACGGCTGTGAATATTCGATGGCAATTAAATTAATATCGATTTATTCAGACTGTAAGTGTACATTAGAGTGTTTAAATTATTTTTATATTTTTCATCAGAAATCAAGTTGTGAGAACGCATTGCGATAGCCGCGTACAAAAGACATCAACGCGCGGCTCCCGGCTGCGACGTATGACACTGGTTTACACGTATTAAGTAGATAGGTAGGTAACTAAATTTTAACTAAGTTTTAAGTTATTAACTTCGTGTAAACATACAATTTAGTAGCAAGTAACAAATTAAATGAGTAGCAAGTAAAATTAAGTTAAAATTTAGCAAACTACTTATATACTTAATACGCGTAAACCAGACATTATATAGCTTTGTTCCGTGAATAAACCTTAAACAACGAGAGTCCTGCTTAATATCACGGACGAAAAATTGTCTATTATCTAAGTCAGCTAATCTGTATATAAAATTTCGTCGAAATCCGTTCGGTTATTTCGACTCTATTGTGTTCATAATATTGTAGAAGCATACTAAAATGTGGCATTAAAAATAATAAAATGGCTTATATTTTATATAATATTACTACACTAGGTTATATCCGCAAGTTCGTTACGCCAAAATTCGTTTATCGGAACGATACATTTTCCGAGAAAAAAAGTATGCTGATACTTTGAATCTCGATGAATGCACCGAAACTCCAAGTATCTTCATACCAAATTTCAGCAAGATAGGTGCAGTGGTCAGGACGTGAAAAGGTAACAGACAGACCGACAGACCGCCGACTTATAACATGTTGACTGAGTCAGCAGTCACTTGCGTTTTCTTACACCATGTTTTATGTGACGTTACACGGGACCGACGGGAAAAAAGTATCTTATCCTAAAAAGTATCCTACATATTATGTCCTTCTACTAGTTCTTAGAAACCTCTATATCAATTTTCAGCCAAATCGATGCAGCCGTTTTTAGTTATAAATAACACGAGTTATAAACACGACTTTGTTTTACATACATACTCGTATACAGAATGTAAAAAAGTAAGTGATAAAACTTTAGGAATCGTCTGTGTCCCTGATATTGAGCTCACTGTAAAAATAGCAGCGCTGAAAGCGAAAAAAATTCATGATTTATATGGTCAAGCGCACGAGCTACATGAACCACAAAACATTTTTTCGCCATCAGCGCACTCCTACACAGTGAGCTCTATATCGGGGACACATACGATCCTTAAAGTTTTATCACTTTTGTTACACCATCTCACTCTCTCTCATCATCTCCTATCATCTCCTATACAGGGTGGTGTAATTTTTGTTTTTCCTATCGGTAGGATAAAATTAATAAAAAAGGCATTTATTCCTTGCAAATGCTCACAATTAAAATGGGTATGGGTACGATCTCCAGCTATTATTCGTAATAGGACACCTTTAACAGCCGGTGCCGGCTCTAGCACTGGTCGAGATTTATTTACACTCCTTTACTGCAATTAAAATACCATTTGAATAAATATGATAAGCCTGCTTTACTGCTTGCATCACCTCTCTTAATCCAGCACTCTGGATCGTCGCTCGGCACCCGCCAGCCTCTAACGCTGATGATAATAGTTTGATTCAATATCAAAATGATTCTTGGGCCAAGCCTTTTGAGATCAAGAACCCATGGCATTTTCCCAGGGGAGGGGGGGGATGTATCCTCGAATTACGCTATTATGTAGGCGAAGCTAATCCACACGGTGCTACAGACGAGAATAAGTTGGAGCTTATTCTCGTACTGGAGGGCGCCGCACAGTATAGGTTCTGTGCGAGGAATGGCCCTCCAGTGACGACGCCAGATTCCTAACTAATTACACCGGTCTTCCTGATTCTTGCAATACGTGTATTCACTAAGAAGCCATCCATAAAGTACGTCACGCGTAAAGGGGGGAAGGGGGTAGACGAAGTGTGACATAGTATGACAGGGGGCAGGATGGGGATCCTTAGTTTTGTGACATCACAATAGAAAGAGCGGGAGGGGTCTCAGAAATGTGACTATATGTGACATGGGGGGAGAGGTCTGAATATCGTGAAATTTGTGTGACCGAATTACTTATTTTATATTACTTATTTTAAATAATTATCAAATAATCTTTATACACATACCTACAGCTACCTGCGACTTCGTAGAAAATATATGTATACAAATGTTAAGTTAAAGAATCAGTAATTATAGACGAGAGAAAATATGCAAACTATGTTTCCGGAGGTAAAGGCTTTGCGTTGATAAATCATCAGCTTTGAGTTTTATACACTTAGATAGAAGGTAGATTTTTGTATATCTAGATAAATAGGTGGCTTCTAAAGTTAGGTAAATATTATATATGGATAGGCCTACTTTATAATAATCACATTTAATCATATTGAAAATCTACCTACTTAAGGAATTAAAACAGCCGTCCTCTCAAAAGAGATATCGTTATGACTTTAGGCAAAAGACATATCCGTCAGTAGAGTTGGCAAGAGATTTAAAAGCTTTGTCCATGCATTCTAGTCCCTTGCCAAAGCTATTGAAGGATATTTCTGCAAGCCATCCCTCCTATCTCTACAAGTAGGCGGATCGCTGGACCACGACACAAAATAGAAATCCAATCTTGTTGGCAAGCTATCTGCGTCCAACTTGACTCTTGATGATGGGGGACAGACACCATTAACCAACAGCAATGCAAGAGTTTTCTTTGACACCCAAAAGTCGAGTCGTCCTGACAGAATCCTTCCTATTGTGCTGAAAAGTGCTCCAGAATTGGCCCCGACCTTAAGGCGTCTTTTCCGGCTCTCCGATTCCTGAGTCAAAGTTCTGACATCTTGGAAGTAGCTTTCGTGCATCCGATCCCGCTTCAATCCCTATAACTGTAGAACAATTCCAATAACCACACTCTTATCGAAAATAATGGAGACAGTAGTCTTCATTAATATCAAACGTCATAATGTTGCTAATTCCATAGGTAATTCTGTAATAAAAAAAAAGTTAAGTTCTTCATTAATGAAAAATCTAATGTCAAGACACATTTTTTTTGACTCCTAAATTTTCCTTTACTCCTAACAAGGTAGCAATAGCCGTAGCCTCGTTTCGAGGACACCCTTTCAATTTCCAATTCCGTTGTCATCTGGAGAGTTAGGGTAAGACAAAGTCAGCCTTGAAGAAGTTTGATGGTCTAAAGTCTAAACGAAGCGAGACAATTATTGTGTTCGAAACAACGCCTACGAGTCTACAACGGATTCAGCCTCATATGCAGACCTGCTCTCATCTCTGCGTAGAGCCACCAAAATACTAGATAACCTTCCCCCTTTATACTCCTATGGATTAAGGGGCCGTTCAAATAGTTAATTGCTATAATATTTCAAACAAGCTGGAAACCTTTGGAGTTTCGCCGAGGTGTAAATCTTAGCTCTTCAACTTTTATAGGCTCTATCATTTTTCACCATCATCCCGGGCGATTACCATCCTCATCACCTGATGAGTGACAGTATTTTACAGTACGTTTTTCTCGTAACTTTCTGCCACGCACAGTAGAACTCTGGAATGAACTAGTAGCCAGTAGCACTAACTACTGAGGTTGTAATATTCCGATAAGACTACTAAGTCTTACCGGAATATTATGACCTGCATCTTCAAGAAAAAAGCATATTCAACCTAAAAAGGCTGGCAACGCAACTATTTTGATGTCGCAAGTACGACTGTAGTTCCTTTCCCTCAGGTGACCCGTTTGTTCATTTTTCGTAATTCGAAGTATATAAAAGAAATTAAAAGATAATCAATTTTTACGTTTAATATACCTAATATTAATATTCAAATGTTACAAATTACTGTTGACTTACATTTCGTAGTAACCGAATCTGGTGCATATTTGTCATGACATAAACATTCGAATATTATGAACACGAATAAAGTAAGTTAACATGGAATTAACATAATTGTTATCGAAGTACAAAATCTAACACATGAGGACTTTATCGGAATTATTTTGGGTTTTGTATCAAGTATGTTTAAATGGCAAATCCGCCTACACCCTACGTAGTGGGTTATGACTTGTTCGGGTTTCTTCGATTATTATCGAAACCGAGTTTTAGAACCGTTTCCTGGCTTACAGCTTGCAAACTTGTAACTTTATTTCTATATTATAATTTTCAGTAATAAATAGGTACTATTTATCCTGCTAAATCTAATTAGACATGTAATAAAATCCTTTGTCCCGTACTATATGCATTTAGTAATCAACGTACAGCCTGATAGTAGAAACATTAAATTTGAGTCCCGTGTTCTCCGTATGACGAACTAATAAGAAAGGATTTTACGAAATCCGTCTCCTAAGGGGGTGAAAGGGGGGCTAAAGTTAGTATGGGAGAACGCATACTGACTTTAGCCCTTCTTTCACCCCCTTAGGGTTTTAGGGTAATTCCGTGGTCCGATCTGATCCAAATTTTGCAAAAAATTCCTGGAAGAACTATGAATTAAGTTCTTAGAATATCCAAACTAACATTATAATAGCAAAAGTGTATCTGTCTGTCTATTAGCTTTTCACGTCCAAACCGCTTAACCGATTTTACTGAAATTAGTTATGGCTACACTTCCAGTGGAAGGATATAGGGTTCTTTTTATCCCGGAAAAATGTACGGTTCCCGCGCTACAAATAATTTTTTAGCGCAAAGGAGTTGCGGGCAATATCTAGTATTATAATAAAAAACTTAAATTTTCGTATGTCGTTTTTCGTATTCGTTGTATGTTACCCGTAACACAAGTCGTTAAGGTACTATTTAATAGAATCAGGCGTTACTTTGCGGAAATCCATAGCTTCAAGTTTAGTAAATTAAGATTTTCGCGGAATATTGCTAAAAATCTCAATTTACTAAACTTGTGTAAACCGTCCGGAGATAGAAGAATATTACTTACATTTCCCACTCAGTACGTACAAAGTAGTCAGTTGTTTCCGTATACTCAAAACGACAGCAACGCCAAGAATTTTTTTGATGAAATCACAGGGGAAGAAGGGAGGAGTTAGTGAGACTATTATGTCAAAGCAGCCTTAAAAAAAACCAGATAAAACAGCGCTTGTGCTGTGTTTCGTCGAGTGAGTGGGAATCGAAAGCACAACTCCCTTATTTTCCTCTTAATTTTGTGGCGGTAACCACAATAAGCGCCATAGTCCTGCATCGCGCTATCAAAGATTTCGAAGCTCGTCTGTATATAAACGATAGCTGGGCCTGGCTGGGCTTAACACCTCGCCTGGGCAGGTGATTTTCTTTTGGGGTCGCCATGTATACCCACAAAATCATAAAAATTAAGTAACCACGTGCCGAAGTTTGAACGAAGGTGGTCGAAGCTTATCTCACAAAAAAAAATAAAAATAACTTCAGACGAACTAATTTAAGAAATGGGTGTTCCAGAAAAAGGCACATTGCACACAATAAAAACAAAAAAACGCTATTATAGTAATTCACTAATCGTTGCAACGACAATCGTTACACATTTCGGCCACAACTTATCCACGTTATTGCGATAATAATTTGCAAAAACACACATTTCCGAAATTTTATCTTGCTCTGGAATCTTTGAACAAATAAAAATTCTTGTTTATTTTTAACTTTAGGACTGTCCATAGTGTTCTTACTCGTTCTTATATGGCATGTGTAGATCTACCCATCTGGTGTTAAGTGGTTACCGAACTTTTTGACAACGGTAGTTTTAGCCATGTAAGAGCACAACAGATTAACAGAATTAGCGTAGCTCACCGTGGGAACAATAAAGTCTGTCACACTGTTCCGAAATTATGCGACGCTAGAATTTAATATGCATAGATTTTCGCATCGCGCACAATTTTGAAATCTTCAACCAGAACACCTTTTTAATGCCTCATGATATGTGATGAGGCCATCATCCTGTCCCGGGTATAAGCAATGATCTTAATATCTGCGAAATTAGATTATATGTACATTCGGGAGAAAGGAGATAATATATGAGCCGTACAGGAAGCTCTAGAATGAGTTTTTAAAGGCTTAGAAGTAATATTTGCAGTTTTAAGAATAGGGAAAATGCGTGTAAAATAATATTTATTGAATGCATATTATTATGGCTAAATTATATACAAAATGACAAAAAAAATCTAAATTCTGTTGTAAATTAAAACTTTGTTTTAAATTTTATCAAAAAACTAATTGGACTATATCGTTTTTCAATAACGATAGTTTATTTTAAAGAAAGCAAAAAAAATTCATGCATATTCCCTATTAGGTATGCTCAATTATTATCACTCGTTAATTATTATAGCCGCATAGATTTTGGTTATTCTAGTGCTATTTTTAGATATTGGTAGGAAATAGGTGAAAACAAAAACATCAACAATATTCTCAAGCCCTGTAGGGACCATCCATACAGTATGTCACACAAATTTTATGGTTTTTAGACTCCTCCCCCTCCTTGTCACAGGTGGTCTCATTCCGGGGACTCCCACACCCTAATGAGACATCACAAAATTGGAAATTTTACACCTCTTAAAATTTAAACCACATTTAAGTATTTAAAATTTTGAGATTACATTTCATAATTTGAAATGAAACGTCACAAAGTAAGAACTGCCCCACCACTTTTTCACACCATGTCACACTTTGACGACGTCCTCCCTTCCTTTACGTATGACGTACTTTATGGATGGTCGACCTAGACTCGACATAATAAAGTCTAGGGGACCTCTTACCTCTAAATAGTGAAAATAAAATGAAACTTTAGTTAAAGTATTTAAAATAAGGTTTAAATTTTTAAACAGATGAAGGCAAAATATTGCATTTTAGACAAAATATAAGTGATAATGATTTAAAAACCTTTATTGCAGTGTTTTTACAAAAAATATACAAATGACTTTATTTAAAATTCTAAATATCTATTGAATTATAATGCTGCTATAAAAATATTTCTTTCATTGAAATTAATAAAAATAATAAGAATAAAGGCTCAATGTTAATATACCCCAGCATCTACTCTTACAAGACTGGCATAAGCCTAAGTGTAAGTGGAAATACAGAATTTTCGTTAAATCATCAACATGTAAATAACTACTGTTTTTGTTAATGTTCCAGATAACTTCATAACATATTTTGTTTACAGTCAACACATTTTTCAAAATTATTGCCACACATTCTATACAACACCTCACATTCATTGTCTAAAATTTGTGCCTTTCATTCAGTTTCATATTCATCAGAAAACATTAAGGGCTTGCATCACCTTTTCTTACCAGCTTAGTATGGCAACTGAGAAAGTGTGTCTTACTACAGCTCGCTAGTAGTACACAGAAAATCTGTTTTCTGTGAGCATAAATGCCTATGGAAACGTCTAATTGTATGGGATTTACATACAGGCATTAACACTTTAACACATACAGAAAACAGACTTTGGCTGGGGGGGAAAGGTTTGGACTGACAAAGGGACAGATTTACAAAGGAACTTATTTTGTATATTATCTAGACTCAATAGGCTCACAGTGCTTATCCACTTTGAGCCTTAAAATGTTTCTTTGCTATTAATTATCGCAAGCACACTGCTTTGTAAATTATTCATAAAAATGTAACAAAATGTTAAAGTATTAAGAAAAACCTCAGCTGTAGTTAAAATTAAAAGGTATATTCGGCCAAAATACAGGCTTATGTTTGTCACATTCACTTATGAACCTAGATAACATGTTTGTTTCTAGTGCTGATATTCTCTGCCATTTGTCACCATACAGCTCACTTAGTCTTTCTTGATTCTCTTCAATGGTTTCCCGAGGAGTTTCTTCTGTGTTAGTATTTTCTTCCTCTTGTCTAGCTCTTAATCGTTCTCTTTCGCGTCTGGCCTCCTCCTTGAACTTTGCGTTATCTGCTAAAAACTGTAAAAACTCTTCACTTACTTCAAATTCCCCTTCGTCTTCATTTTCAGTTTCATCGCATTCGTCACTCTGAGTCTCGTTTACACTGTAATTTACATGTGCAGGAGCACGACTCGGACCTGATGGCAAATCTAATTTACAATGATTTCGTCGTATTACATCGTGTAGCACAGAATTTTCGTACTCCAAGGCTTTTGCACGCGCTTTCCAATAAGATATCTGATGTTTTAATTGCCAAGTGGCAGCTACAGTAAAGTTCTCTGCCCAAGTCGACATTGTTAAAGCAATTTTGGAACGATTTCTTTTAGCCAACTTCTTTTTTTGTTTCCGTTTTGCTTTCAAATTATTCTTTGAGGGTAGTTTGGTAGGAATTACTTTATTTTCATTTTCAGAAGGTTGAAAAAACATTATAAACTACTTTTTGACAAACAATGACAGTTGACGGCAATGACGGCTGCTGACTTGCTGAGTGCTAATGCTAATGCATGATCCATTATACCACATTAGCCGGCCATCCAGCGTGTAGTCATTTTCTGCTTGTCAACTTTGCTATAAACTAAATTATCTCTAATAATAAGAGTGATATCATGCTTATTTAAATGAATATGTAGAATGTTTTGTCCTGAATTATATGCAGCCTCCACTAGCCATAGAAAATATTATTTATATAAAGGGAGTTATATGTTATGAGGAGGCTGTACACTCTCTCCGGGATACAGCGAGACCGCCCGGGTACGAGAGTGTAGATGGTTGCACTCGCCCCGTCTCGCCTGTCAGCCGCTTACGAGAGTCTCGCCCATACGTAGTATCCTAAAGAGTCTCTATAGACTTTTTAGGGTATACCACTCTCGCCCGAGAATTCTCGGCGAGAGTTTACAGCCTCCATTACGTGTTTTCTTATGATATGTTTTAATTTAAATAAATGTGTTTAAATATTGATTCCCCTGGCATATTATTTACGACGAATCATTTAAAATATTGATTCAAATAATCATCCTAATGGACACTATAACTAGGTTGACAAGCAAAAAATAGCTAAACACTGGCCGGCTAATGAGATAAACCTTCTTTGTTTTTGGCTAAAAGTGCTGTCAAATTGTGACAATTCGTAAATTGACGTTATAGTTGACATTAATACTTTTTTGGTAAAAAATGTTCTGCAACTATATTATAATAAAGGGTCATTAAAATCAGATGAATGAATATTACGGAACTCAATAAAAATGTGATTAATAGATACAATAACAAAATTTTCTGAGGAGCAATAAATAGCGATATTGAATTATCGTTGATAGCACGGAGTTTAACGAACACACTGCACAGCGTTGTTCTTAGCGTAATTCTAGCTTGCTTCAAGTCTCAAAGAGACATTTAAATTTGAAAAAAAGTAGAAAGACGAAGTAAAAAAACTCGTTTGTTTTTGTAAATAATACGCTCAAAAATCCGCTCAGATAACAATAAAATAATTAATGATATTCAATTAAAATGAGCTACAAAGATCGCTGTAGAGCATGTTTAGGTAGTGGGAAGGAAATGCGACACATTAATAGTGTCGTTACTATTAGTGGTGACGAAGTTCGGCTATCAGATATTTTGCATAGTTTTTATACCTGTGCGGTAAGTTGTTCGTCGTGTTTATGTAATTTAGGCTATGTTTGTGATGAAGTATTTAGAAAAACTTATATTTACAGGTATCTGAAGAAGACCAGGAAGTGTTCCCAGTCTCTTTTTGCATTAATTGCGTTCATCAACTTACAATCACATATTCATTCAAGAAACTTATAGATTCCACAACTAAAACGCTTACCGAAAGCTATAAAACCACCGAAATTACTTTTGTAGAAGAAGAATGCATTAATATTGAATATGAAAATCAGGATACTGAGGAATTTTCAGACCATGATAAGAATATTTATAACTATGATGCAAAAAGCAACAAAATTGAGAGTCTCTTATTATTTTGTGTTGAATGTAAAGCTGAATTTCAGTCGGTGCAGTCACTAAGAGACCATTGTAATAATATGCACCAAGTAAAGTTAACAGTTGGCAGAGATTGTGAATATTGCAATGAAAAGTTTGAGGACTTTCGCTCCCTCGTTTTACACAGAAAATTGCATCTAAAACCATACATTTGTGAAAACTGTTGGAAAGGCTTTTACAATATGGATTTCCTAAATAATCACTCTTGTCAACCATGTAAAAATAAAAAAGAAGATAAATCTGAGAAGGTTTTGAGACAATGTGACCAGTGTGGGAAGTCCTATCCCCCTAGTTACATCAAAATCCACATCCTCACACACAGTAGCGACAGAGGGTACAGTTGTAAATACTGTCCAAAAAAATTTAAAGTTCCCAGTAGCTTGAATTCACATGTTCTATGGAATCACAAGAGGACAAGAAATTACAAATGTGAGGAATGTAACGCAACTTTCATTACATCCAGCTCTAGAAGCTCACACATAAGAAAAAATCATTTGAAAGAGAAAAAGTATGGATGTGAAAGTTGTGGCAAAAGGTTTTTCTCCAACTCTGAGCTTCAGAGACACTCATTAACCCATACTGGTGTTAAAAACTTCCATTGTCACTTATGTGACAAGTCATATCAAACTAGACATGGTTTGAATGTGCATCTGAAGTCCCATGCTCAGATAAATATGAACCTTTTGAATCTATAAAACATGCAAGTTTTATATGAATAATAACAATTATGTACTATTATTAGCCATATCCCGCCTATTATTTTTTAACTTTAGGTCTTTGTTTAGCTTATAAAAGGAAGGAAGCCAGGATGCAACATAATTAAGTTTTATATTTTTTTATCTAAACAGTTGTTACATAGTACAATCACTCAGCAGTATTTCTAGTTACTCAAAAAGTATTTGATAGCTTTATAGCTTAGGCTCATATATTATATATATTAAGCACATCTCATATTAATGATATTAATATATGCAAAGATTCTCATTTTGTGTACTCTAGTCTTAGGTAGTATTTTATATACTATTAAACAAATAACTTGTTAAAAATTACAGTTAATATAAAATGTTGTCAAAAGGTGGCACAAAAACAAAAGTTTAACAAGACAATTTATTGAATATCAAAACTAAACATTTACTTTATTAAGCAAAAGGAATAAGAATGTGCAAATGTATTTAAAATTAGTGTAAAATAATGTAAATAGGTAAAATTTAACTTATTGAACTATTATAATTATTTTCTCAACTTTACAACATGTCATAATGTTATTAATTAGTAGCAATGCAAAGCAAGATATAAGGCATCTCATATATATTTGATACAAATAATTTGAAATTCTGATTGCATTATAATGTATTGTTTGATTTATAATTCATAAGATAATGTTTAAAGAAAATACTGTAACTATGAACTTGCTACATGAACAATTTTATTATATGTCACTATAATCATGTCATGTTTCATAGCTCTTTATAATACTCAGTGTAACATAATATGATAATATGTATACATATAACTTCCGGTCTTTATTGATAAGAATCAATAAAAATCTTAAGAAAATTTAGTTCTGTAATGTTATGTAAGTCCTCTTATTTTATTTTAATTACTCTATATGACATCTGACATCAACAAAAACATAAAAACTATAGTTTACTAATAAACTATAGAAAAACTTAAGAATCTATTTAACCTCTATACAATAGAATATTTATAAAAATATAAAAGTATCACTTTAATATCCAGTCAATGTGGTGAAAGGTAGGGGCTTTAGGGCTCTTTATCCCCATAGAGGGTGTCAGCATCATTGGGTTCCAGGGCTGGGTCAAAATGTTACTGGATGAGATTTTTTGGATAGATATTTTATATGATAGGGCAAGCAAGCTTTCCAGTAGGGTTACCTACTGGAAAGCAACTGCCGTCGCCCATGGATACTCGTGACAACCGAAGAGTCGCAAGTGAGTCGCCGGCCTGGCTGCCTTCCTCAAGCTTAAATGCCGTTAACCAACATCTGGTCGTTTTTGACATTTTGATGCCATCGTAATCCGAAATAGATGATCTATCGACGTGTATTAGCAAAATGTTTGTAGCTTTTATAGTCATCTAGTTATTAAAATTAATATTGGCCTTATGAAGTACCAAACCCTTAGAAAAACTGTGGCGTTTTTTGCTCATAACTCAAAAAGTAAACTCTTTGTATGTAGCGGCATTCTAGCTTGAGGACGGCAGACAGACAGACTCCTAGACCACTGCAACCGAGCTAATCATTGTATATTATACAATTATACTACTCAATCTATACAAGTCTCAATCAATACACGAACGGAAAACTTTTTAAGAAAGACGCGCAGATGTAAAAGTATGAAATTTCTTCCAGTTATACTTGATATGGAATATCATTATTATTTTAAAATATGCTTTAATTTCGCATATTTTTGATATATAAAACGCTACGCACACTACAATATTTTGACATGCCCCATAATCATACACGAAATACTCTTTTGTATATGGTCGGTCTGTAATTTTTTAAAATAAAGTTCAATGGTCTGGCGATGAGACCTTTGAGAATAGATTATATTTTTTATAGCTCCTCTACATGATGGATTTAAATATTTAAGGTTTTCGAACACGGGGCTTTTTTTTTTTTTTTAAACGGGCTTTGGCCCACCACACATTCCCACCACTGTATCTACTGTGTCGCCAGGATCGACAGCGGTATCCAACCACGAAAACCCATTGATATGATCTCAGTGAGCCCGAGGGACGTGCTAAAGCTGTCTTGGGACCCTCAACGAAATTAATCAGAAGAATA
>JAOTAV010017702.1:0-52085 GCA_026546445.1 Cyclargus thomasi
GTACTAGATACAGAGAAAATCCAGTTACAGTAAAAGTCTATCTCAAAAAAGGGCTGTCTGTTGACCAAACCGGCTCCTGGTTTAACAGATGACACAAGATATATTATATGTAATTCAACTGTATAAAGGTTATAAGTTACAGACAAGGATGGTTCACATTAGTTATATATTGGTTATATGCCCGATGCTCACGACATACCGTTTTTTATAGAAAGTAAAATGTTAAGCTGACGAAGTGAGGTCTAGATAAATAATAAACCTATTAAAATCTGCAGACACTTTTCGCAACTGCCAAGGAAGTGTGATAACGTTTTTAGCGCGTATCTTGTATTCATGTATGTAATATTTTTTATTCAAGGATTTATATTAAAGCGTTAACATGATTTCGATATTTGCAAATTTGTCGGAGTAGCCCGTTACCTCGGCGGAATTCGAACCCGCGAGACCTCTAGCTTGAGCTACCAACGCGCTAATACCTGATCATTATCATCTAGCAGAGGATTAATTTGCTTCTCGAGTTTCATGAACTGTTCTTCTTTTTCAGCCAACTTCTCGAAACAACGCTGCATCATACGTTGAGCGGCAACGGTCAAACTGCTATTCTGACCTAAAGATATAGAAGAATATTATTTGTATATATGCAAGGGGAGACTTCGTTTACAAGGGCTGTAAATTTGATATTTCTTCGAATATTTGATTCATGTCAAATGCTATATTTAATACTATCTTTTGCCCGCGACTTCAGTCGCGTGGATTTCAAAAATCAAATCGATGGGTTGTTTCGTTAGGGTGTAAAGGAAGGACACACGAACACACAGCATACTTTTTCATGTCATGTTCGATCTCTGTCATGCTCGTGTCCAAGAGCACAAAAGATGCTAACTAATTAAAAAAGTTCTTATCAGCTTCATCTTAGTCATGCAAAATAAACCCAGGTATATCAATGCTTTGTGTGCGTTTGTGTGTGTGTGTGCGCTTTTTTAACCAGTTCAGTTTATATACTAACCGTTATACAAAGTAGAGTTCTCCACGATCTGGTTGACATCGGCTAAGAACTCTTCGCGGCTCTGATAGTGTTTCTGTCTGAGATTCTCCCGGATCGTCTGCAGGTCCATCGGCCGCTGGACTATGCGATGATAATCGGCTACCAACTGTAAATTTATGTTAAACTAGCTGGTGTCCGCAACTTCGTTGCGCAAAAATTTGTATATCACGCGGGGACCGTAGATTTTTCCGGGATAAGAAGTATCCTATATGTTGCTTAGACATCATAGCTATTAAACAAAAAAAGATTTGTTCAAATCCATCCAGTATTTCCTGAGATTAGCGCGTACA
This sequence comes from Cyclargus thomasi, assembly GCA_026546445.1. Taxonomy (NCBI): domain Eukaryota; kingdom Metazoa; phylum Arthropoda; class Insecta; order Lepidoptera; family Lycaenidae; genus Cyclargus; species Cyclargus thomasi. Next base: position 1,336 of record JAOTAV010017702.1, read on the forward strand.
AACAAAAAATATTTTTTTCTCGATATATGTTCTGTTATGTACTGTTCCTTAGCACCTCCACATTGATTATTTTATAAAAATATATGATAAACAGACACTCCAATTCAAGTGTTTCATTATAATATGTATTGATGATTAAGACATGCGTTGCGAGCAGAAATCAAGAAATGAGAACAACTCTAACCTATTGATAGATATCCAAGATAACCTATTGATTATATCACACGTTTTGGGTTTAAAATCTTTAAAAAAAAAATCAAATATTACCTTCTGATTAACGGGAAACAGGAACGGTTGCACGTCCGGCAGATGGCGCATATGGTTCAACACGTCTTCCAATAACGACGAGAGCGTTACGAGCGGGTCCGTGCGGCGTCTCTCCGCCGGTCGTCGCACTAGGTAGTCGCAGTCGCTGGGGTTACGCCGGCGACGTCCGCGCGAGTCGCGACGACCGCCGATGCGGCGTCCACGTTCATCGCCTTGATCCAAGTTCTGGAATGGTGGTAACCGAATTATGTGTAAGAAGGTAACGTCTAAAGTAATGATTTATTTCACGTCTAAATAAAAACCAGAATAATTCATTGTCTGTTGACTTGGCTAATGACAACTCAAATTTTGCCGCCCCTTAAGTAGGTTTTTCAATTAAATTGTACAATTTTTTACAAACATATAGTGTGATTTTTACTATTCATGTGGATATTATTGTGTAATACAATTTTTTGCAATTTTTTTTTTTGCCAGTGCAGATACATACCCTCTTATAACACACTTTACATTACAGCTGAGTAGCAGAAAAGTAATTATGGAAATAAAAGTTGCAGCATATTGTGTACTTATTTCACGGCTCCCAATTTAAAGTTTTGTTACAAATATAAAATGGTCCACTACTTAGGATATAGATTTTTTTTGTTGCTACGCCCCCTACTCTACGCCACTGCACCGTATTCTTGCTCACCCTACTGTAAAACAATATTATTATAAAAAAAACATAGAGACGTCAAACCTTAATAATCTTCGTAGGCAGCGTGAGCTTAGTTCCATCCACGTATCCAAGCTCTTCCTCATCAGGCTCAGGAGGCGTATCGTGTTCGGGCGAGGGCGCCCCGCCCGTATACAACGGACACGCCTTGTTCGTACGCATGTGTCCCACTTGCCCGCACGCGCCGCACTGTAACGTTACGTTTTTTTTTATTTCATATTTTAATGAGGCCACACAGATATAGGTTTATTTACATCAGGTAAAACCTACAGGTAAACCAATAAAAAGTTAAACTCAATTATCAGGCTACTTATAAAATCGTGCGCAATCTGGAATTAAAATCTTCAAAACCTGGCAATCAATATTCCTATTTCAACTTCATGCACAAGCATTTTTATAAAAGCAAATGGATATTCAAGCGCATTATTAAAATTAATTCAAATACTTGCAAAGCAAAACTTTATTATTATTTCAGTCAGTAAAATTACATTTTTCTATACTTTTTTACTAGATTTATAAGTTTTTAAGTTAAAAAACATAGAATTAAAACTGTTGATTCATTTGCCACTTTACTGACTGACAAAAAACACTCATAAAGTCAATTCTCGTAAAGATATAAAAAAAAGAAAGTGTCTCTGTCTGCCTGTTAGCTGCTATAGTCCAAACCACTGTACTAACTTTGTCTAATGAAAATTGCGCTATAAACGAACTTTCACGCAATCGAGTTGCTTTAAGGGTCTCTTACACAATCTCCAAGTAAAGTATTAAGTAGTCACTTGTTTTTTTTTTGTCATTTCATATAAGCAAGTTACTTGACAGTGGGTTCATATGATTAGTGCTACTCGAGGGTCGTGAAATTGACAAATGTAATTATAACTTTAACCGGCGAGTAGTCTACTTGACACTTTACTCGTGAGTGATGAAAGAGGCCCTTAGTTTATTATAATAACAGTGTTAGCACGGGTTTGATGTTAAACCTCGACAATTCATTACGAGAACTGACCCCAGAGTAAAGGACGGCACAAAATTAAGGAAAAAAGCAATACATACTTTATTTTTATTTACCTTCAGCTTGAGATCGGGTTTGAGTTTTGCTCGGCGGCGGGACGGAGTTGGTAAGTCTGGCTCTTGCTTTATCTGACCGAGCGGTATTAAACCGGGAGAGCCACGATCCAGCATTGATGTTGACATGCTCATACCTGCAGGGTGAAAATAGGGATCTACGCTAAATAATACATCAAAAATATAATAAAATAGTACACTGTACATACACACAGCTATACAGGGTGTAAAAAACTAAGAAAAATACTTAAGGACGCGATCGTTACTTATATTATAGAGTTCACGGTGAAAAAAGCAGCACGGAAATCGAGAAAAATTTTTGTCATGAGCAAGTGGATAGACAATTTATTATTATTATACATATTATAATATAAAAATACAAAACACATACTGTCATTGCTGGGCGTGGCCGGTACGGTGACATTTCCAGCCAATCGCTCTCTCTCTTGATTCCTCTTGATACGACGCAGTTGTTCCTGTATAAAACAAATTTAGCGCATTAAAAATCATCCTATTGGTCACACAAACGTCAAAATTTTAAAATAGTATGCCAAATCTTGTTTGATATAAAATGCACAGGATTTAAATAAATGCACACATTTACATAAGTACATAAATGTTGCTTTACAATAAAGAAACTATTTACTACTAGAGATCGCCCTGTCGTCGAGATTTGAACACAAAGATTTTTCAATTCAATCACAGACTTCAATTTGAAATAAAGATCTCGTCATAAGGTCATTAAAATTTATAAAAAAAATTACAGACTTCAAACACTCTTTTGTACGAAACAAACGAAATACTCTTTCGTGTATGATATTCGTGTTTAGTTAAAATATTGTAGTGTGCGTAGCGTTTTATTTATTAAAAATATGCAAAACTTAAGCACGTCTTAAAATAATACTGGTATTTCACGCTCCTCCATATCAACTATAACTGGAACAAATTTCATGTGTTTATATATACCCGTCTTTCGTAAAAAGTGGTACAAAGTTTTCCACTCGCGTATTTTAGATAAATAAGACCATGGTTAATGGAAAATACACCAAACTATGACAGTCAAACATTAACATAAAAATAAATTAATATAAGAAATAACTAATATCTTTCTATCTTCACCTATTTAAAATCTACAAACCTGTATCCTTCGTTTCTCTCGTTTCATCTCCTCTTTCTGAGTTTCGTCCATAGTCGCGAACTGTCGTATAAACGCCTCGTCCTTGGTCGATCGTATTTTGGTATACGCCTCAATGATGGCCGCTTTCCGTACAAACTCCACGCGCGTGTACCGTTGGCCCGTCGCGTTGCGGAACGTGCGTGCTATACGCAAAACACGACCTGAAACAGAACATATTGCTATCTCTGTCTGCTGTACATATCTACAATTTTTAAAATATTTGCTACATTATTTTAACGGTAAGATTCTTGCTATTTTGCTACAGTGGAAAGTTATTTAAAGTTAACAAGCTTTTCATTTCTGTCGGCATGGACAATAGAGAAAATTGCATATACACAGCAACTTAATGTTGCGTTCTATAAACATTTAAAAACGTATGCGATAGACAAATACATCAACATGAGACAGCTGGTTTCTTTAAACACAGGATTATAGCTGTACCTTGATTGTTTGACTGCTGCTCATTCTGGTTAATCTGTGGTTTCTTCTCGGACTGTCCTAGGATCATCTTCCTTAGCTCCTCCCTTTCGGCTTCCTCTCTTTCTTTGGTAAGCTACAAGTGGGATATATGATTAAAACTATGAATGTTTTGATGATCTTGTGTTTCTGTATTATTGATTTTATTGTTTTCATTTTGAAAATAGCAGCGTTAAAAGAGTAGATTGGATACTTATTTAGCCTTGGCGGTTTTTTAAGTTATCTTATACAGCTCTGCTAATTTGACAGTAAATTCTAAACACAGGACAGACACTCATCCTAAGCCATTAATATTAATAATTGTAACTTACTTTTGGACATGTATATAATACTCATTTTATAAATGCGACGGTTTGTGAGCATGTATGTTTGTTACTTCGCACGCTTTAAACGCCTAAACCGATTTTGATAAAATTTGGCATGGTGTTAGCTGGTATTCTGGATAAACACATAGACTACATTTTACTCTATAAGCCGCAGGTAGCACCGGAGGGTACAGCTAGTTGTCCCGTATATTATGATTAATACAAAAACACTATCATAAGTATAAAGAACAGCTCACTTGCTCTGTTGTCTTCTTATTTGCGAGCATATTCTCCAAATTCTTTCCCATCTCCTCAAGGTCAGACTCCTCACTGACAGAACTCTCCGCCTCGTCAGTACTCAGTACTTCTGTACTCTGCAGCACCCTGTTTTGTAGCTCGAATATACGCTGACACTCCTCTTTGTATCTGGAAAACGAAATTAGATTAGGAAAAAAAGGTTTTACCTGACCTATTTATTGCAATATTAAAATACAAACACGCTAAATATTACTATTTTGACTCGAGAAATAACCCAAATTAATAAATCTAGGTATTTAGTGTACGATACCAGGTCTGAATTGTTGAATAAGCAGTTATTTATTTATTTTATTTAATAATTTGTGCAAATACCACAATCCTAGAGTCTTTTTAACGCAAATTTCAGAAAGATATAAGATATTTAAAACATGCGTACTATGATATTATATTCTGTACCTTTCCTGATGTTCAGCGATGGAGAATCTGTTTCCTCTCGAAAACTTAGTCATTCCCTCCTCACCAGCCTTCGCTTTCTCCGTGGACAGTGTTCTCACCACGTCAATAACCTCCCAACGGGATAGCTTTTTGATCTAAAAAAATATTTAATAAGAATTTTAACTGCATGCATTATTTGTAAATCTGGAATTGTCAATATTAAAAAGGGACAGTGACATCTCACCTCCTCTTCTGGCACACCAAACTTCCTAAGCAGTGCCTTTGCGTTGTTAAGACTCAGTCTTCGCAAGTCAGCGTCCGTACCAGTAACCGTCCGTTTAGGTTGCTGCTCATCTGTGGGTTGCTGGGTAGGTTTATTCGGAACCCTTACGTAGGAGAACCCTTCACCACAACCCGTCGGGTCGGCCGGGCCAGTCAGCTGTAGAAGACACTTGCCGCGCATCGCTTGAATGTACGCTCGGGTTGTGTTCCACGGTGCAACTTTAACCTGAGAGAGGAAATAGTTGATGGAATTAATAAGAAATTAAGTTTGCTCTTTATAGAAATTATCAAATGATTTTAAAATCACTATACTTATGAGTTCGGAAAGAGAAATAAATATTATATCGAAAAGATATTTTTATACTATGAATTTCACGTGTGACTATTCTGGGTCTACTCATTGAATTTAGGCGGAATTTCACAATCTATACTAGTCTATACTAATATAAACATGCAAAAGTATGTTACGCTTAAATATCGGATGGATTTTGGTGAAATTTGGTATGGAGATACTTGTGAGTCCTGGCGAAGGACTTAGGATATTTTATGCCGAAAAATGAACGGTTCCCGAATTTTAGGCGTAACGGAGTTGTAACCGTAATCTAGTATTTCTATATGCACCATAGCTCAACGACCTGACTACTGACCTCATCGTCCATCTTCAGCTGCAACTCCTCATCATCATCCTCCTGCGGTGTGAAGATGAACTTCTCTCCGTAGCCGGCGTCCTTGAGTCGTTGTTCTGCGGACGCCATGCTGAAGTACGCGCAGCACTGCTCGGGGGATACCATCGCTCGTATCTCCTCCTCCGAGGGTAGACGGAAGTCGGGTTTGATCACCCACCTCAAGAAAAATTAAGATTAACGATTAACTTACGATTGACTAAGGAGTGGGTTTCGATAATTAAATACATAGTGCCTAAATTGTATGGTGGTGTTATTTACAAGTTCTTGTACGCTAGTGTACGTGTAGGCAGTGTTGGAAATGAGGAAGGCAATGTAAAGCATGCCTATGAGTACACTCATTCATTTACTTATTAATTTTTACTAGAGATCGCCTTGTGGTCTAGGAGCTACAAAAATATAGTCTAATTCTCAATTCAATCAGAGACTTCTATTTTCATTAAAATTTTATTTAAAAAAACATGGACTTTAACCTTGTGTCAAAATATTGTAGTGTGCGTGTTGTAACGTGCGTATCGTGTTATTTATTAAAAAATATTTAAGCTTAAAGCATTTTAAATAATAATGGTATTCAACGCTACTCTTCCATATTAACTATAACTGGGAGAAATTTCATGCTTTTATATCTACGCGCTTTTCGTAAAAAAGGATACAAAGTTTTCCCGTCGCGTATTAATAAATAGATTTCGCGTATTAATAAATAATTTATTTCACGGAATATTGCTAAATTTTAAGCTTTAATTATCATCAAAACATAACATTAATTTCAAACGACGGCGCATAATAGTGTAGTGAAAACCGCCAAAAGGATGATCACTGAAACACTTATCACGTCTAAAAAATATTTAACGTATTTCGCATAACAATTTAAAAAATCGAACACTGCGTATTCCATTTATAAAAATTAAAAGCTTACCAATTAGAATCCAGCCCCGTGCGTTTGAAATCAGCGCACAGTTTGAGTCGTTTACGTATAGAACTTTCTGAATGCGACGGGAACGCGCGCTTTATGTCGTCCATCTTGATTCTGCGCGGATTGTCGCGCGACTTCCAGAATAATCTGTATATGAATACCTGGAAAACATTATACTATTAATACAAGATTTTAGCCGCGGCTTCAGTCGCGTGAAATTCAAGAGTCGCGTAAAAATATAAATATTCACGTAAGCCTTCTTTGGGAACATAATGTTTTAACAAGTCCATAACTAGCCTATGTTACTATCAATTAAATCAATGCCAAAAATCAAGTCTAAGGTCTAGAGCGAGAGATTACACCAAATGAAAGCGCTGCTTCGCTGTAAAAATAGAATATGGCTGGAAATGAGAACGGAATTACTTGTGAGATAAGGTTGTAAATATAATTTGTATAAAGAATATACCATACCTGTAAGAAATCTCGGACAAAATTGTTAGCTCGTTTGGAGTTAGGTCCCGGTACTTCGTACAGCGGACACTCCTGTCCAGCAACAAACAACGCATCCACTTCGCGTACGTAGTACGCTTGTCTGAAATATTTGGACGGCGTTAAGTAAAAAACCAGATTTTAAGTTAAGCATGCACAGCATTTTTCCGTGGAACAGCCTTGCTTTGGCACGAATGGGCCGGCCCGACCGGAGTGATACCACGGCCTCACAGAAAACTGGCGGGAAACGTTGTGCTGTGAGTTTACCAAGGTGAGGCCTAACTCCCTACAGCTTATTCCCGTAACCTATGTATTTCTTCATAAAAAGGCCAGCGAGACGCACTTGCAACACTTGTAATGTTACAAGTGTCCATGGGCCACGGCAGTTGCTTTCCACCAGGTGACCAATCTACTCGCTTGCTCCCCGATTTATTAAAAAAATATGATTCTCATTAAATCATACCTCGTCCGTATAATCAGGAAGTCGGTCTGCGGTAGATCGTGGTTGTATATAGGCGCGCGATACATGTTGTTCTCTATGACGGGCTGCGTCGCGCCCGGCGCTAGTATACCGAGGAACGGGGACGTATGCGCGTACGCAACCTCGCCGTACTTTAACGGCTTCGGACCGCTATCCTGTGAAAATAAAAAAAATGTTTTATCAATCGACTTTAAAGGGCCTGTATTATGTTATAGACTATATCAGAATCTGAACAAAATATGTGTCAAATTTGAAGTGTTGGTGTTTTATTTAAGTTTTTCATAATGATTTTCGAAACTTCAAGTTCGATTTAAATAAATCATTTTTCATTTTACTACTTATTATGTAACTTAGGAATAATGCAATTTTACAAAATGGGATTCGTTATTTTGAAGTCGGTTTAATTTTTCATAATATTATTACGTCATGTGGTAGGTGTATGTGGGCAATGTTAGAGCCAGTCCCCATGTCGGCTCGCGTCGTAGCTGCGGCAACGCTGCGAAATTTACTATATATTTTTTATGACATGCTCCATTGCAGCGTTGTAAAAGATCAGTTGCGACAACGCAACGCAGCGCAGCTCAACGACTGCCTCTCTTAGTGGGGACTGGCTCTTATGCTGTATAGTGTTTAATAGTTTCGCTGTACTCACCTTAGTGGCCGTCCGCTTGTAGTAATTCTTGATCTTGGAGCACATGCCGACCTGGCTGATGAGTGGCGGGTGCTCCTCGCAGAACTCAACCAGGACTAGCTCCCCGTCGCGACCGCTGAGGTCCTCGGGCGTCCGCATGAAGAATACGTCGCCGCCGCCCGACGCGAGACGCTCGGCTTCACGTTGCTGTAAAAAGTTAGTATTTTTAGAGTTCCGTACTCAAAGGGTAAAACTGGACCCTATTACTAAGATTTCGTTGTCTGCCCGTCTGTCTGTCTCCAGGCTGTATCTCAAGAACGGTAATAGCCAGAGTTGAAATTTTCACAGAATATGTATTTCAGTTGCAACAACAACAAATACTGAAAACAAAAAAAAAATTAATATTTGAAGGGAGCTCTAATTCAACAAATATGTTTTCTGTGATTTCTTTCCTTTCATAATAATATCGATAGATTCGACGTGCTTATTGTCAGTGGTGTGGCGGAAGGGCTAAAGCCTACTTGAGTACGAAAAGGCTCGGGTTCGATTTTCCCCACCTCATTTTTTTATTTTATATTTTTCTTTTATAAATTTTAAACTTATTCGTCAATTAATTTTTTTATATAAATTTAAAACTTTCGGAAATATTCTTTCCCATTTTCTTGCTCTGTACTTGTACGGAACCTTTCGTACTCGAGTCCAACTCGCATTTGGTCGGTTTTATGGTTTGATTTTTAATGGTTTATAATAAAGATTAAAAAGTTACGTATTAAAACATCTTATAACAGTGTAGGTTAGCTGTCTTATTCTGTCGTATCACGTTTTTAATATGTTAGACAAAGAAAATAGTCATTGTTTAGTTGTTCGTTGTATAGATGTTTTTATAAGTAAGACCGACAATGTTTAGCCGAGCGAATGTAGCTAAGGGGCATGCATTAATAGGGTATTTGAGACTTTTTGCAAAAATAGGTCAAGTTATTTCTAACATAGCCCCTTTTCTGTGATTATTTTATGTTCTTAAAATAACCTCGCTAAACAGTCATACAACTTTAAAATGTACGTCATTTTGAATGTCGCAAAAACGATGACCGCCATGATGGGATGAATGTGACATCACAAATGGCAAAAGAAACAAAGACTTTTATTTTTACTTTTCTTTTCATTACCTTCATTAAATTAAAAATATGTTTTGAAAAACATTTTTTCATTTTACAAATACCTTTCTGAATTTCAAAATACGAACTTTTACACCACCGAACTTTTACACACTTTCAATTTAGTGACGTCACAGACTCTCATCATGGCGGACAGCGTCTCGTATCACGTGATATACAGATTTAAAAAAGAGCAATTTTAAAATTTAAATTGTAAATTGAGATCGTAATTATATGAACAAAAATCAATATATTTTTTAGCTATCATAATAATATAGGTACTCTTTTATTTTTGTTCATAAGAGCAACTAGTCTAGTAGTAATTTTCCTTAACCTTAGCCTTCTTATTGATGTGTTTTCACTAGGGGTTGTAAGATGAAAACCGGACGCGTCTAGAGTACGTACTTTTATGGCGGGGCGAAATGTGCGTCTGTGTGAACGTCGCACGCAATTTTTGACGTACCGTAACTGTTAGATTTTTATTTAGATTTATTAATTTGTTTGCTTTAGCCTGTGAACGACGCACGCAGTTTTGTTCGTTCCATGATAGGTAGATGTAATTGTTTACCTTAGCCTTCTTATTGATGTGTTTAACCAGCGGCTGTACAGGGTGCGGGCCAGGTGCGGCTAGGGGGCCATAAGTTAGTTTCCTCATGGCGGGGCGATGGAACGCGCGCAAGCGAGCCGGTCCCATGTGCGTCTGTATAAACGGCGCACGTAATTCCACTACGGGCGTACTGTGCTGTATCAGTTGCCCGCCGCCGACTTTGAGACGAGGATTTTGGGATTTCGGTTGGTAGTATCTAGAAAAAAAATATAAAAGTGTTCAAATGGCCATAGGAAGTATTAAATAAAAAAAAATACACAAGACACTATAAATGACACATACCCTACAAGATTGCATATTATACAGGCATAGTCTTATTACAACAATAAAAGTTTATAAATGAGAAAGTTTGTTTCCATGTTTGTTAGTCAATCTAGCCGAAACTTCTGAACGGACTTTGTATTAATTTTGGTACACAGATAGAGTATTAACTTACCTACGTAACAGGATACATTTTATTTCAATATTTCATTGCTCCTACCATCAGGTTTCATGGAATTTTAATTAAATGGAGAGTAACGTCTGCTACTTTGTGCTTGTAGATACATGTTTTCATAATATTCGTATTTTAGATAACCACCACCATATACGAATATAGATAAACACGTTCGCGGAGTCATGGCTAAAAGTTAGTATATGATATTCAGAAGTCTTACACGTCGTTGGATATATTGAAGGGGTCTCTATCCGGCGACTTGGGCGGCGGCGGCGGTGCGTCCTCTTGCAGGACGTTGATGACGCCGGCCTTACCCAGCAGGATCTTAGACTTCTTCACGTGGGGATGAGGGATCTTCACCTTTGGCGCTGGGCCTCTTTCTGGATGTAATCGCAAAATGATTACGCGAGATACTCAAGGAATTCGACATGCAAAAATATTTGCCTATAAACACGGCTATCCTCTCAGTAATGTACGAACTTGTAAAGATGCTTTCACATGAACACGTACATAAAAAAATTTCTGCTACAAATTTTAATGGAATATTACGTACCGTTTCTTGTTTTTTCTCATTTTTATTCCTATTAATACACCGAGGGTATCTTTATAATGATTGATACCTTAGTTAGCAACTTTAATGTTGCTTAATATAAAACGGAATATATAATAAATTGCCTATACTTTTTAAAAACGAAATGCTACTACTCCTTAAAAGAATATTTAGATGATTAAGAAATACAGAAAATTATAAGAAAGGACCATTAATGTTTTAATACATTTTAATTAAAACCCTTCAGAATTTAGAATAAGGTGTGACTTTTGTATTAAGTGCTGACATTTATTATTATTGTTATTTTTTTATTAACGTTGGGAAATGCTTGATGCACTCCCGACAGCCGTTGGGGGGGGGGGGGGGGCAGTCGGGATATGTGCGACTCCAGGCCTTCCCACTAAAACCCAACGGTGCCTCTTTTCCGCGTATTACTGGGATCTTTGTTACTTACAATTACAATGATGAAATATAATGAGTTGAATAGAATTGGAATTGATGTAGCAAAAAATTAAATCCCTTATTCGTTTTTACATAAGTGAGTGCCGAGTACGTGTTTTTTTTTACTTTCGACTGTGAACGCGTTTCGTGTTTACTACGATTTATATGGGAATTATACAAACAAAACTACAAGGTACCAGCATCAGTACTTAGTTTGCCTACCTCTAGTAATCTTGGACGGGTCCACATCATCCGGTATGCCCAGGATAATATTCTCGTCATTGGGGTCCAGTGTCAGGATCTTCGGTTTGGGTATCTTGGGCATGTTCTCCGCGTCCCATATGACCTCGTCCTCCCAGGTCCCGTAGACTAGCTCCTCGTTTTCCACCGGGAATATGCTGTACCAGGTGTTGTCTTCGCCCTCAGCCGGCGTGCCGGTCCCGCTGGTAGATGCTGAAGTCCTGCAGATATTATTTCCTTTAATATGAATTTCCAATAGAAAAATATATAAAAGACGAACAATTTTAAAAATGTTAAACAACCAACAGCAATTAATAGAATTCCGAAAACTCATGTAAGATGTCTCTCATTAACAAGTAGCTTGGGCACAAAAATAGTTATAATATATGGCCGACTAGGTGTGACAAAAATAAAAGCACACCAAAGCACTTTAGGTTTTCAACGAGCGTTTCACGTGGGTAGTTTAAGAGCAACGACTGACCGATGTCGGCCCCCAGCCAGCAGCATTGCTCTCGCTGAGACGAATTAGCATCCATACATTATTCTCTCTTTCCCCCTTTTTTACTTACGTGGGTAGTTTAGGAGTAACAAGTGCGGGGGGTTGCGGGCGCGGGTGTGAGAACTGTTGTGCGGTGCGACTGACCGACGTCGGCACCCAGCCAGCGGCGTTGCTCTTGCTGTTGAGACGAGCTAGCACCTGAAAATATTTAAAAACGTTATATCGTTAGTTCACTTGTTTACTTGGAAGATGCCTGCCGTGTTACTGCCAAATGAATGATGTGTATTTACAAGCCCACGCACACATAGGGCCGCGCGCACAACTGAACTGACTGTAGCATCGAACACAATTCTTTGCGACTGCACTCTAATAATAATTGTACATGTATTGGTTTACGAATCACTGATTATTATTAATGTCAAAACTGTCTTACTTTCTCTTTTATCCAACTCAATTTTTTTAGTTAAATTTCAAAAAGTAAATTTAATCCGACCTTCTGTTTAATCTCACTGCCATCCCATATGACGTCATCCTCCCATTGCAGTTGTGACACCATCAGGAACGCATCGTCTGGGAAACCGCTGTCAGGTGAGTCCACCTTTTCCGCTTCTTCTGCAGGCTTCGCTTCGGGGTCCGGTGATGGAGCCTGCGTATTTTTTAACATACCAATAAAAAGGTACCAAAGATTTTGCCATCATCATTGTAACACATCAACTTAGCGATTCAGTATACCATTAACTTATGTTAATAGCTGCCTTGCTTCGGCACAAATGGGCCGGCGACCAAAGCACGAATGTAACAGTGTATCCATTAGGTTAAGGTAATTTAAGCACTATCACCTTAACTTTAAATCCATAGTCGAATCCCTCTCCAGTCTCCGGTACATTGAGCATGTCGTACCACGCCTGGGCCGGACCGAAGCGCCAATGCGCCGGCGTCGGCTTCTGCGACTTGTCGCCCGTGTTTGACGTGTTGTTGTCGTGCTGCGACGACTGAGTGTTCTCTTCCATTGGCCTTTTGACAAACAATATGTTAATGTAAGTGTTCATTTGGTTCTAAGGTTTCATAAATGGATGACGTAAAATCGTGGAAGCTGAAACAGAGCCAGATTGCGGATAAACTTTGTGCTGTATCAAACACAGCCGACATATAACGACTTACACGGAATTGACGTATTCCGACCAAAATTACGTAATTCCGTAAACTGGGTCTCTTTTACCTTAGTTAAGTTCTGTCCAAGGGTGTATTTAATCTGGAGCCAGAAGGGCTATAGCTCGAGGCGACGACGGCAAGGGCCGGCCATAGTGAAGCTACCCGAGGCGAGCAATGTCTAGACCAGCCAAGAAGCTAACAGACATAGATTTAAGATAATAATCTCGTCAGATTTGTTAGGCCGCCATATTACTATCAATTCCTTTGTAGGTACAAGCCCAGCTCACAGCATATATTATATATTATGTAACAGCATACATTATATATTATATAAATATATATAATGTATGCTATTGCTTCAAGTAATGTTTTTTGTTCATTCAATTTCCAACTATTATTTCTTTGTAAAGTTTTTTTATTAGTTTTTATAAAATCAGCTCCAATAACAACAATACATAAAAGTATATAGTTAATATTGTTTTCCTTACTGTCAAAATAATACTAACATTCATGGACCATAGAGCAACATAACCTAACAGAAAAAAATGGAGGGTACCTGAGAAACTTCTCCTCATCATCACTGGCATACTGCGGCTCCTGCACTTCAGCCGGCAGCGGCGTGTCACTCGACGTGCTACCGCTGCGCTTGCGCCGCCTCCGCTTCTTCACACCGCGCCAGATCTGTGGCAGGCTAGATAGCTTCCCCGGACCGAAGAGACGAGAGAATAGGAGCACCTGCAACATTTTTAAATTATATCAACTATAGAGTTTAAGTCCTTAACAAACAAAACTGTGAAATTTCCGTCATTTCACAGTTATAATATTAGCATTAATTCTGAGGGAGTAGGAATATGAATATGGACCTATTATTGTAGCTTGTAAACAAAAAAAAACTCTCGTTTGGGTATTCATATTTTTAATAAGAAATTTTATGACCATTAAATAAATTTGAACTCACCTTGTCTGGACTAAAATCAGGAAACAGCTCTGTAACATCTACATTTGCATACTTTGACGGCAACATCGCTGCCAATGGAGTTTCCAGTCTCTTGGGTTTGTCACATTTTTGTTTCCTAGAAAAATAAATTTTAAACAAGGTTTAAACTCTTGTAAAATGTTGACTTATACTTATGTATCAAAGAAGTTGATTTATAGCCAAATTGTTGACCTAAGTAAGTTGGTTGCATCATGTCAAATGCAACTGAAGGCCACAACTTAAATGGACTTGACATATTCCAAGATTTCCAAGCAAATTACCGAGGTCTGTCAATTGGTTAGGAATCAATGTCTTTGATGGTACTTAGCTAGTACTAATTTGACATAGTTAGGAAAGAAAGAAATTAACTTTATTTGGTAAAACAATTGATATACATTAAAAATAAAACAAAGAAACATTCAATATTAATTAGTCTTACCAAATTGGCGCCTACTCAGCATGTGTTGCAAACTCAGTTTGCAACACTGGTTTTCAGTAAGTGCCATTCAAGCAGAAAATATTCAACCCCCCATGCTAAGTCTATGGAGGTTGAGTCTTTTTACTAAGCCACATCTAATGTATTGTTCAATACATTACATAAATCAACAAATGAGACGACAAAGACGTAATTCGTATGAAACTCCATAACAAATTTCATTAAAATGGTTCCTCGGCTTAAGCATGAATAGGTGACAGACACACTTCTGTGTATACAATATTAGTATTGATGTGAATTGTAAAACTTACGGAACACTTGATGGGGGCGGCATAAGGCCCCCGTCTCCTTCCATATCCCCTTCATAACCTTCATCATTATTACGCTGTTCCGTCTGACTGTCATATTCAGTATCTTTCCATTCACTTTCTTCTGTCTTTGTCAAGTCACCGTCATCTGCAGACGATGCTTGCAGCACATTTTCTTCATTGCTTTGATTTAACTCTGAATAATTACTTGGTTGCTCATTTTTTGGTTCTACATCAACCTGCCAAACATAGTAATTTTTAAATTTCTGACTAGTTAGCTTGAACAAAATGCTTCAGCATGAAGATAAAATAGCATTTTAAAGCAGTTATTGTATAACTAATAAAAATTACAGTCCATTGAAATTTTACTCTTGTATTGAGAGCATAAATCAACTAGGGGAAACTGCAATACAATGCAATATAAGTAATAAATAAGAAGGCTTCCTTTTATATAAACATATTTTATTTGCAAGTATTTGAAATCCAAATTAAATAAATTTTAATGTATAATCTGTACATTAAAAATTTAAAAAAAAATTACAAAATTCTAATTGAAAATACACATAGAAATTACAAAAAAACCTTTGCACTGTGTAAAGTAGGAATTATCATTTCTTAGATCCATTATCTATACCATTTACCTTTTCTTCCTCTGCCACTTCTTCTGTGTCAAAAAAATCGACTGCCGAAGGACTTTTCTCATTGTAATCTGCAATACAATTAAAATACAGACATTTCTATGTTTATGAATAAGTTGATTGAACTATGTTATGAATTAAATTTATTTATTGCAGTTCATTACACATTTTATGAAATTAAAAGTCCTTTCCAGGCCTCAAAAGGGCCTCCATACCAAAAGTTAATAAGTATTTGATCAGCATTTTGGACTTTGAATTTTTAATTATAATCACCATCCCCAATCTTATGTCTGGAGATGGGGATACTACTAATATATGTATATATATATATATAGCTGTTTCCCGTGACTCCGTCCATGTGGTAGATGATAATTATTATTTTATTTAACAAAATTTATCACACTTAGTACCATACATTTAGTACCGTACATCAACCGAACCTGAGATAAAAATTTTAAACTCTGATATGAGAAATTTACTGACAGCAGAGTACAGTGAGTAGCTGTCAAGCGCAGTTGTAGTGCATGCTATGTATCAGGGATGGCCCTGTATGTGGAAACTGATTTTCCCTGTTTTTTTTTTAAATTTTCCTAAATTTTCTTTGCTACAAACCTGATGGAGACCGAGACCTTTCTAACGAATGCAAAACCAAAGTTGGTTCGTGTGTTTAGTTATAGCATCAGGAAGAAAAACCCAACTCATTATATATAATAGATGATTTAATAATAACTGCTATGAAATATTTACATTTAGGGACGTTTCGGTACACTCAGGGAAGCTGAAAGAGATCCAGACAGTAGGTCTTAGTAAATTGTGTTATGTCAAACCTAGCCTGGATGATGATGATGATGAGATGATTTTAAATTAAGTAATCAGTAAGCATTTTACATGCTGCAGCTAATTGAAGAAAAGCTGAGGAATTTGTTTGAAAGCACTAATCTCGGGAACTACTGGCCAAAATTGAAAAATTATTTTTGTTAGTTTGTCTATTTATCAAGGAAGGCTATAGCCTATATTAAACACCACACTACAACTAAATGGAGCTCAGCAGTTACCAAAAGATGTTAAAAAAGGGGAAAATTTATAGTCACATGTTAAAGAAACTTCTACCAACCTTTATCCTCATCATCGTTATTAGGCTCCTGTTCTTCTAACACTTCAGACAACATAGAGCCAAGTCCTAGCCGACCAAGTGATGAGAGCATCCGCTTTGAATCTCCATCGAGCAGGCCATCGTCTTCCAACTGGCCACTCTCGTCAATGTTTCCAAACAGAAATCCAGTCAAATCTAGACCGGATCGGCCCTGTTCGCTTGGGTCGTCACTATCGCACATCTTGCTTTTAATGTCATGGAATATTTTTAATCCTGAAATAAAAGTTGTAAGTATAAAATCTGGGACTAAATGATTTAAGAGAAGTGGGAAACAATAATTAACTTACGAGAAAATTATTGTTTTTTTATTTCACAAGCTTGCATTTCTCCATCGCATGAATGTCAACATTTATGATTTGATTGACACAAAGATAGTTCTTCTTCTTCTTCTCTCTATTCTTTTTATATCGCTACGGCTATATAACCATGGCCAGTGTCGGGTAAAGGCGGGAAATTAATTTTCTTGGTCAAATAATTTTAGCAACGTTACAATATTTCATCAAGTCTAAAGTCTAGTCAAAGTCAAGATAAATCAACGTCAGCGTCAAGTCAATCAATTCAGTGAAAATTTGGAATAGAGTTTTGGAACTATACATACAATAGAAGTTTTCTTGAAGTTGTATCACTTGTGTATTTGCTATGCTTAATATTCTACCATTGTAACCCATTAAAAACCGAAACAAAACAAATTTAGAGAAAAATTCAAAAAACACTTTTCACATCCCGCCAAAATTTTGACATAATGTTTTTTTCTCATATTTATTCTTTATAAAGCTCGAACAGCAAGTTTGCAAGGTGCAGTGCGGTGTGGAGTGGGGCTTACCAGCGCGGCAAAATATGTGGTGGCACGGCCACTGCCGTGGCACCGCCAAGTCAAGCGCGAAGCAAACACTGCCGTGCCATCTTTACAGGAACCATTTTGGCGCATTTTCAGCCCTCTATTTCAGTACCTTTAGATAATACCAGAAAGCTGACATTTTCACTATCTAGTTAGCTGACAACACATACTTGAAATCCGAAATTTCAATTTCAAGGTAATTAAGTTCTGATGTTAAGCGATACCAAAGTTTCGCATTTTCGGTACTCACTCACTCATGATCATCTAAATAGAACTACTACTTTCCATGACTAAAATTCGGTAATATAGCTAGGGATTGCAAAAAGCAGGATTTTTTTAAATATCCGGATTTGCGGGTTTTTTTTCAAAATCACATCCGGATTATCCAAATAATCTGGATTTTACACATTTTTAAATGTTTTTAATAAATCGCTTAAAATTCGAATTTCTCTTCATTACAGTGGAATCAAAACCATAAGATGATTTTCTTTTTAATTTCACTAAAGGAGAATTCCATTTATAATAGGAAAATATCTCAAATTTTCCATTTCTTAACTATTTGTAATTAAGAACTAAGTCATACTTAAACGTTCGTTTTAAAAGTTTCAAAGTAAATTTTTTGCTAACGCTTATACTTAAATACGATACAATACGGCCTACAAGCGCGTAGGTGGACTTTATGTAGTCGTCTTGTCCAAATTTGATAGACTACCAGCAAACTACAACTGTAACTGTAACCTTTAAATCGAATGCATCGCCGCTTGTTACATTAGATTGACTTCGTGCAGGATTAAATATGAATCGGTCTTATGCGTATTGTGTTGTGCTGCGTTGAGATTCTCTTTGCCGTTCCACAACTTTCCCCGTGAAACAATAACATAGCCAAAGCCTGGATCCCTCTGGCTGGTCCTCATGGCTTCAGAAACCAATGGTGTTTGACAAAGATTTATAGAAATTTAAAATTAAGACAAACATTCTTGAAGTTCTTCGAAATAAATTCAATAAATACAAATTTCATCTTAAAACAATACATACTATACCTACACAAATTCGAATTTAAAAAAAGATTCTAATAATCATACTATCATCATCATACTAATATTAAACATCTCAAAGTTTGTGACTTTTCGAGCTTGTGAGTGTGTACGTTTATTCACGCTAATGTTTTTATAATCTATCATCAATTGTTTATTCTAAAGCTAGTATTTTTTTAGTTATTTAAAAAATTTTATGCATCCCTAGACTATGTAGTGTTAGACTTACGAAATAATAATTCAACCACGCAAATCTATTATAACGTTTGTTAAGAAATATAAAGTTGTATGTCAGACATTATATGATTCGCCTTAAGTAATTAAATATTACGTTAAAGCTTTATTTTTACTATTTTAGTTACTATTCGAAAATCCCGAATTTTTCGTAGTGCCAAAAATCCGGATTATCCGGATTTCAAATTTCGAAGTATTCGGATTGCAATCCCTAAATATATATATATATATATATATATATGGACTTTTTTAAACCATATATTTTGCGTTATATACGTTACTGGCAATATGTATAACACAGACATTCTATACAATGCCTCATTATACATTTTGCCGGTAACATAATATGCACTTTAGGCACTATAATTATTCACAATAATATATATACGGTTAAAAAAATGAAATTTAAAACCATTTCTGTACCTATCCACAGGGCGCCATTAACATTCCCCATGCCCCCTTATTTATTATTATTAGATATTTAAATACAGAATCTTAATGTGAGTCATAGAAAACACCTATTCATCAAGGTTCAAAAACGTCAGAGTTTTGGAAAAAAGTGGAAGAGTTCGGATGAACAGACAGATATGAAGAATCTATAAGGGTTCTGTTTTTGCCTAGTGGCTCCGGAACTCTAATAAAAGTACAAGTACATAATTCCTTAATAATTAGATATTTCTTATTACATAGGTACAAAACTCAGGTATACATTTTTTGATCTAAAAGAACATAACATACTGAAAAATTATTTGTCTTTGCACAAACACACCCCATTATTATTCTTCGCCTCACATAAAATAAAAAATCTTTCTTCTTGAGGTTTGTCACAGCCTGGTCCAAGATATTTGCGCCTCAAATCAAGATCTGGGGGCGCTGAGAGATCATCTTGTAGAATACTATGAGCTTGTTCAATAGTAAACTCGATTTCAGATTTCAGTTCCTGAAAAAATGATAATTATGTAAATTTATTTGAATTTTATGTATGACTATGTTTTACAATCAGCGAAAATAGCGTGTAGTAACTAGTTATTACGGTTAATGTTACCCAAGATCGTTCAAAATGCCACATTTTAAAAATTAATTTTAGATAAATTATAGTGCCGTAAGATATTAGAGTGCAGTAAGGTTTATACGTCTCTCTGTAAACAAAAAAGTCAATGAGTCTTATAAAAAATTTTTAAATGTGTTCTGAACACTTTATTGAAAAAAAGGTTGAACATTTTGTGCTTTACGCTTTACCCAAAACGGTGCTGTTCTGTGTTTCGTTCAGTGAGTGAGTTTACCGGTGCACGGTGGCCCAACTTCCCTAATGCCCCTATCCCTATTCCTATGCCCTCATAAAGGCCGGCAACGCACTTGTGACTCTTCAGATATAAGGAGTATCCATGGGCGACGGCAGTTGCTTTTCATCAGTTAGCCCATCTGCTCGTTTGCCCCCTAAACATTATAAAAAAAATAGTAATATTTGAATAGGAAAATGGCCAGGTCATAACTGTTTTGGTATACGACGCCGCAGCTCCCTCTATAGCTGTACTACCTCATAGAGTTCCGGCGCACGTCGAGCGCGCTCGGCCAGCGCGGCGTGCAGGTGGTACAGGAGCAGCCCCCGCAGGTGCGCGTCGCCCGCGCCCAGCGCCGCCAGCGTGCGCAGCGTGTCGCGGCACAGACTCTCCTTCAACTCCAGACGACAGTCCGATAGCTCTGAAATTATACAGCCGTCGATTAGTATTATTCAATACTACGGGGCACGGGCCTGAACTTCCGAATCTAGTCAGGAAACTACGAAAATGTAACGGGTGTTGAATGTTGATGTGCATGGATATAGGTTATAGTCCATGTTCACCTCATTAGCATATTAAATTAGAAAACTATAAAAAACTCAAAGTTGGCTAATAATGTGATAGTAGCCGGCATTTCTTGTTGGCAATAATTATTTGTGATACTCAGGCTCTGTTGCGGATAGGTAGGTATAGCAAAGGTTATTCAATATTTATATTATTATGTAGGGTAATACCAATGCGAAATTATTTATAAATTATATTCTCTTAATAATAGTAATTCTTAGTCCCTAGACGGTTATAAGTCAAAACTTTGCCTGGAACCTTCCATATTAGTAGAAAATATTTACACCTGCTACTATTGTAGTGCACAATACATGATAATATGTGTTGCAATAGGCCGTTAGTTAAATCTTGGCATTGGAATGCGATGTAATGTAACAGTTGGCAGGAAATGCACCGACACAGACCTTCAAATTCACTAACGCTTGTTACACAAAAATAAATGGCGAATATGATGGCTCTATCACTTAATAATAATAATTAGTAATTGCTGTACAAATCAACACACACCCTATTTATAGTTGTGTAATTTTAGTAATCGTTATATTAGGTAGCTAATTAGTTCAGCTGATGAATTACAGTACGTGCCATTTAGAAAAACAGATCAGTTAATAAACCCAAAAATGGCATAGTTAAAATATTATTGAGCCAATTAGAGAAGTTTGAAAGTTAATTAATTCTGTTTATTAATTTATTAAAACAAAATCTCAAGATTTTGTTTATCACAAACATTATATATATAAACGTTTCGACTTTAAAATGGTAATGATTTAATCTATATGAATAGGTATATAGAGAGGGTTATTTACTGACGGCGATGGCGAGGGTTGACAGATCCACCGCGACACAACGTGGGGGCGCGCGTTCTTCGCGGCGGCACCCATGTCTCCGCTCACCACTTATCAATCGAACTACTGAACACCGCGATGTATACGTTACTGATTTTATTCACACGTTGCGCAGTACTCGTTGAGACATACGAAACACAATGCGGCCGCGAGTTTAAAAACCCATCGCAACCTGCGATCTTCCTTTTGTGAGCGATAAGGCAATGCGCAGTTTCTGCCTGCGCGTCATTTGTTCGACTAAATATACGAGCCCGTTTTAGTCAAATCCACTGTAAGTGGGTGTTGTAAATGAGTGAATATTTATATAAATCAGACCAAATCTTATTATTTACAAGTCGTTAACCCGATTACGCGGAATTTGACGCAGCTTAAACGTTCTTTACGTTAACAAAAATGTAGAAACGATTCGGTCGTGTGTACAAATAAGTTAAAAAAAATAATTAGGTACGTCTAAATGACCATCTCTGAACTATTTCTACGCAGTAGTCAATGTGTAAACAAAGTCTGAGTTATTTTGTTATCTTAATAGATGTAGAGAGTAGAGTTCACGCAAAACTCCCCAGGGCTTGAAGCGATATAGATATTTTTCAGCGTAATATTGAAAATCCCAAGTTTTACACTGACTAGTAATCTATTTAGGATTGTAAAACAGTCGACCTTAATGACTACTATGCGCGACGAAGTGGCGCGGCGCGAGCTCATGAATAGAGCGAGTCGCGTGGATTACTCGCTGGCTGCTCGTACGCATACCACTAACTACTACTATGTTGTTATGCGACATATTTTGTTCGTATATAGGCATCTATTCATTGTAATTCTCTGCTGGCGTCGGATCGTGCAGGTGAAGTATTTTTTATAGTGACGTAGAGTACGCTACACCTCTTTTGTCTCTTAGGTATAAAAGTTCACAAGCTCTAGAGTCTAAACGCCTCCTTGGGTTTGACATTGAGAAAGGAAGTGGTCTTAACACTAGGGTACTTTGGTTTTGGGTTATTAGTATTTTAAGAAGGCTCTACATAGTTGACACGATCACACGATTATAAGCGTTAATAAGCAAGCTAAGTATTCCCTTTACACAATCAGTCTGTAGTCTCCGATTTTGAAGAAAAGTCATTACCTAATTGCTATTAAGTTTGTTGGTTACTTAAATTATGTGAATTATTGTGGCAGTGATCGTTAGAAGAGGGCCCTGCTGCCGTCCTCAAGCTTTAATGCCGTTAATCCACATCTGGTTGATTTTGACATTTTGATGCCATCATAATCAGAAAAAAAGCTCTATCGTAGTGTATTAGCAAAATTTTTGTAGCTTTTATTAGTCATAGAGTTATAAAAATTAATATTGCCGTTATGAAGTACTAAGCTCTTAGACGAATTGCCGCCCTTTTTGCTCATAACTCAAAAAGTACTTTTTGTACACGGTATTATAGCTTGAAGAAAGCAGCCCAGCTCAAGAGACTGCAAACTCAGTTTTTCTATATTAAATCAAAATCAGTAACACTAGAAGTTTTCATTAAGCTTTCAGTTTTAAGGCCGGACTACAAATTATCTTACCTTTTGTTTATTACATTTTTTTACTTTATATTACTTGTTTACATTAAATAATTCAGAATATTATCTAAGATTTAAAAAATCCTTGACACGGTGGTGACCGCAGCTCGCCCTAGAGTCGCCAACGAAGTGTGAGATTTGGTGTACAATATCACACTCACTATATAACAATGTTGCGTTTGACAAGGATGTACAGCAAATACAGCATTTCATAGCAATGTTATAGAAAAAAAATATTTTTTTTAATTGATAAAATTGGTGCGTATGTAATTTGTTATTTTTGCTACAATACTGACTTATTTGTTTAAGTGTGTGTGACTTTAAGTGTTCCACAGGTTTTCTATTATATTTACACCTAGGTACGTTTGCAATGTCGTTACTATATTAATAAGAATTTAATTATTTTAAAGGGACACACAGCTTTGAGTGGTTTTAGTGCTTGCATATTTTTTGATTAAATTAAATATCAAAGTTTTAGGAAAAACATTTAAGAAAATAGTTTTACGACATGCTGAGTATTCTTTAGAGTTAAACGAATAATTAATTTATACGGTGATATAAACATTAGCAGTTAAAAATTCATCTCTATTAAAATCTTCTGTACCGTCATAATATATATCTCCTAATTGTATGGCTTGCCTCAACCGCAATTCTACTAAAATATGATTACAATCGGGAACGAACATTTGAATTTTTCGCAGGACGTTTTCATTTGATTGTAGATCGTCTAGATCGAGCGCACCGACGAGACTTCCTAAAACACTCTGTACGCTGTTAACTCTACTCGCCGAGACTACAGCGCTACACGCTCCACACTTCCAAATTGATTTTGGGTTGAGTGGATGCGTCGGTAGTAAATAGCCACTACAAGCGGAATCCACACACTTCAAAGCCCCGAGGTGTGTTCCCAATTCACTGGGATCGCGGCACCTTGCGCACTCGCACCAGAAGCTCTTGGACTTGTAGAGCTGGAGCCGTCTCATAGAAGTGCACCACAGCAGGCCGGTGTAGCAGCACAGTATCTCCTCCCCCTCTTCGATGTCTCGCGCTGCGTACACGGCCATAGAGTGGTCTTCCAGAAACACACTTCTCGTGTTCGGGAGGCAGCTGTGATTGAGAAAGGACGAAACCGGGTAGACCCCCCTCAGAGGGACCTTATTATGTACCTCGTCATTTACTCTGAACGAATTAGCTCTTAATACACCATAAATGTCCTTCATGAACTGAATTTGATTATCGGGTATGGTGTACTTTTTCTGCAAATCATCGAAATCATAATTTGTCGGTTCAATTTCACACCTTTGCAACAGATTTAAGACTGCCTTCTGGTCTTCCGGTAAGAGAATACTACGTAAATAAATAATTGCCTTTGTGATGATGGAACTTGGAACGTTGTCAATATTTCCTTTGGCTTTCCAATTGTCGCAGACGTAGGAGCACTCTCGGTCGTGGTTTTGAGATAACTCACAGTTTTTTGAGCAGACTGTAATTGAACACTTGTCACATGGGTAACACGTCGAACTTATATCATAACAGTACGCACAGTAATGTTCTACGTCGGTCGGTCGGGGGGCCAGGACGAGGGGCTTGTTGCAAAATATCAGACTGCTTTTCTTTATCGGACCCCGAGCGAATAGGCCTCTTCCACCGAGATCGGATTTACGGATGACCCAGGATCTCTCTTGGGTATTTAACAGATACTGCGAAAATATATCGATATTATTTGGAACCTCCATATTGATCCGAGTGCCGGTGTTTCACGATTGAATGCTCCCGTGAGAAACTGACGTATAACGTAGGTTAACCATTAACATCAAATATCTGGTATGAAAATAGCTCCTGGATTTCTCCAGTAAACTTATTTAGAGCAAGGTCCGTGTGCACAGCGGAAACACTCGGAAATAAACAATAAACTTTTTAGTATATTCAATAAAACTTAAAAGACTTATCATTGCATTAATCAAGTATTAAATAATTCTAGTTAATGCCAAAAGAATCGTAATAAGGATTTTATGCCAATTATAATTAGCTGTTGTCAATAAAAATCGCCCAAGTGCAAGGGACTCGCGAACAGAGGGTTTAACCATTATAAAGCAAAAAAGTACATATTATTGCATAGTACATTTTGATTCCTTTTTATGGATTTACATCATGTATAATCGAGCAAATTTTTTTTTCATACGATTTGTTTAATTAGTTTCAATCAATATCTAAAAGACATTAATGAGAAAGGAAAAACAAATAGAGACATTTCGAATGCCGGAAACTAATCAAGTGAACCGGGAATAGAGTTTTGGCTCCTGTCCCTGATGTGAGCAAGGGGGACGGGACGTGTCGCTATCTCACTCTGTCGCCAAATGGACTTTCCTCGTCAATTATAGACAAGCAACGATAACAACTACCAATTTTTAATTAGGATTTAAAGTTTCCTTGTTAACAAAGATACAATGTGCTGTGGCTCGCATTAAACATGGCTTACCTACTTCCTGATTGTAGACATTATGTAGGTATTTTGTCTACATTTTATCTCCACGCAGATAGAACAATATTTTTCTCTATACAATTAATTCCTTATGCATTATACATGTAGTACATTTCCTATAATATTCCACTCCACTGTGACTACGACTCTAGGAATGACTGTGATGGAATCTGGTAATAAGTGCATAGACCGTAAGTCTTTTAGATGTAATATGAACTAATTAGAATATTTTTTTTATTTCCACTATATTTTTTCATCTGTTATATAATAAGAGAAGAGTAGAATCCATACTAATATTATATACATTTAGTTAAATATAAGTTCCTTAACTTGACCTAACGCTACATGTTCACCACCATATTGTTTTGTATTAAGAAATGGTACTGTAGCCTTAATTGTTAACATAATATTAAACATTTTTGTGGTATGGGTAATGGCTGTATGATATCTGAATAAATAAATTAAATAAAAAATCATAGCAGAGAGCATACTATTCATACTTATATTATAAATGCGTGAGTGTGTATGTTTGTTTGTCCTTACTTTACACTCTAATGAACAGACCAACTGACCTATTTTTAGAAAAAAGTTAAGAGTAACAGACTACTTTTGGCCCTGCAAAACATCACCGTCCCAGAGGAGGCTTCGAACAATATAAGTTGTGCAAAAGCTAGTATACTATTAAGTTGCTACTTTATAATGTACTAGCTTTCATTACTATTATAATTATGCGTATACGTGTAATCCTTTGCACATGTACGCATCATATATGTTACAAATATAAAAAAACAATCCAAGTGCGATTTGGACTAGCGCACGAAGGGTTCCGTACCTGTATAGCGCAAAAATTGGGCAAACGTATTTCCGAAAGTTTTTAATTGATAAAGAAGTTTTAAAGTCATAAAAAAGTTTTAAAATAAAAGAAAATTTAAAAACAAAATAAGGGGCGGGATTCAAACCTAGGCCCCTCCATCAATCAAGTACGTATCAAGAAAGAAAATAGCAAAAAACATATTTGTTGTAGGTACTACGGTCACTCTTAAAAGTTTAATTTATTTTTAGTATTTGCCGCAACAGAAATACATATTCTGTGAAAATTTCAACTGTCTAGCGATTACCGTTCTTGAATTATAGCTGGCAATAGAGTCTCGTGACCTTTGGGTACGAAACTCCTAAAATGATTTATTAAAAATGACCCAAAAAAACTGAATAACTAGAGTATATTTACCATGCCACTGTAGACCCTCAGCTTCTCCGAATTCCCACACGAGGCGGCACTGCAAATCCACAACAATCTGGTTTGTTCTCGGAAT
Source organism: Cyclargus thomasi (assembly GCA_026546445.1). Classification (NCBI taxonomy): domain Eukaryota; kingdom Metazoa; phylum Arthropoda; class Insecta; order Lepidoptera; family Lycaenidae; genus Cyclargus; species Cyclargus thomasi. The sequence goes on from JAOTAV010017702.1 coordinate 28,236, forward strand.
AAACTTTAAAACTTTATTCACAAAAAACTTTTCTAAATCACACACATTTTCGAAATTCAACGACCCCATAAGACTGCCTAGGGCGCATTGAATCGTGCAAATGTTGCTATATGGCACTCTCATGTTACAGTCCAAACATCGCCACGCCGAGTTCATTTTGAGTGGCTCAATCGGGAGGATTGATCCCGGGCACTCGCTAGAGAAACACTTGAGAGCGGCTAGGAAGGTGCCCCGTTCGGTGGGGTCGGCGCACCGCTCACACGTGCACTGGAAATGTTTAGTTTTGTACAGGTGTAGTCTCCTGGCCGGTGTCCCCCACAGCAATCCCGAGTAGCACGAGAAAATTTCTTGTCCAGCACGAATCGGTTTGACAGCGCGTACTACCATCTCTCGCTTATCGTTGAAGGCGTATCGCGTGTTGGATACGCAGTTGTGATTCATGAGGGACGCGACAGGATACAGCCCCCGTGAACTCGTTTCCCTCTTCCCGTATGCTGTGACCATTTGAAAAGCATTCGTATCCAACGTGCACGAAACTAAAGTCATGAACTCCTCGTCTTCCGGAGGCACTTCGAAGAATTCTTTCATCCGTCTCACTTCGCTTCCATGCTGAGGAAGAACATGCGCTTGAAGTGATTTTAAGAAGGTTTTGTCTTCGTCGTTCAAAAGCAGCGCTCTAATCGATGTCAACGCGTGAGACATGACCACATCGTCGATATTTTCTATCGGTGTCTTGGGAGCCCAAGAGGAAATCACACAGCAGTCGTCGTAGTGCGTGCTACTGCTTTGGCACCTCGTCGAACACAGGAGTAGAGCACATTTTTCACATTGAAAGAAGGTGTCACTATCGATTTGATTGCAAACAGTGCAACCTCGCTGCACGTTAGCTCCTGACCGGGGGCCGTAGACGAGCGGACGGTCGACGAAAATGACTTCACCCGTTTTGATGTCCTCCGTGGCCATGAGGCCTCGACCTCCCAACGGGGAATCCTCGATTATCCATTTATGTGCACAGTCTTTATTTTCACGTGAGCCGTATACGCCCAAATGTTTAGCTACCATTAGTGACAATTGCTTTATCGACAACATCCTGTCGTCACGTTCCTCGTCGGCACTGCACTGCGAACTGGCCACTAGTATACATTAGCGGTTTGATAACATGACCGAGCGAGTGATCATAGTGTATGTTTAAAACAAAAACTCGCTAAAAGTCTATACTAAATTAACTGCGCCTGATGGACGTGTGCCCACGTTCTGAGGTAAGAGCAAGTCGTGTACCTGTGAATTCTCTCTCAACGTTGCCAAGCGGACCTACTATCCGAGTAGATTATATCGGGAAATAAATAGTCCGATTGGCTACAGACGACACGTGATACGAGATATTTATATATTTAAGAAATGTAAACGTAACATACTATTTAAAAAGAGAAACTATTGATTTGAGATACGAATTATTGTATATTTCCACATACGATTGTTTTTATCACTTTCATGATTAGCTTTACCTCTTTCTGAGTTCGAAAATAATGAAATTCAACGGTTTCGTTGTATTTAATTTTACTTAAATAACAAAAGAATGTCTTCATATGTATTAATACAATATATATAATAACCTACTTGCTAACAGTGTCTAAAAAAGTATAATAATATGTCGGGGTAAAATAATTTTATAAACAAACAAACCATTTTTATTGTACTGAAAAAAAGTCTATGTTATATGTTGGGAGAAATATTATTCATAACAATTAACAATATAGATGCTAATACAATAGGCGTCCTAATAGGAAAGCATTGTATTGCCACTGCGGTGTGCCGGTAGCATCTAAATTTGGATTCGAGTTACCTAAATATATATGGCATAGTAAATTAACTTTAGTCTAGGACTTATTATACTCGTGTTTTGCAATCGTATTATCGGTTTTTCTAATCCAGTGATCGAATGTAGCCCTGATTTTGAAATTATGTAAACGAGACTTAAATATAATTACATAAAGCTATAACGCCAAACCAGAAAGAAATGTAAACACGCTATTCTTTCTACTAAAATAGTTGTATAAACGGGCATTAATTAAGTTATTTTAAGATCTAGCGTGCTTTGAAGTGTATATACATTTTCTTGTTGAGCTTATGGAAAATGCGTTCATTGACATGCTAGAGGAAATTGTGGTCCTATGTTCTCGCATACAATGTGTTAGAGGGAAACATGATCCCTCTTTTGTCTTAGAGAACCCTCTGGCCTATAGCCGGCCAGTCTTTGTGACAACTTGTCCTATGTGGACGTAGAAAAAGTGTGAAATTTAATTTGGTGCCTAAAATAACTACTCATAGTGTATTAAATAATGCAAACGATATTTGATTATACCGAAAATGAGTGTCCCTGGTATTACTTCGATAGTTCGTACAAAGTCCTAATGGGAGCTTGTCTCGTTGTCTTCGGTAAGTTGGTTTCTTATTTCCTTCTGATAAATTTGTATTTAGAATGTTACTCCTAAAGAAACTTATGTTTTTATTTAAAAAATCTAAGCAGTTGATACAAGTTGCTATTCTTAACAATCGGAAACAATTAAAAAAATGTTTTATTTCAATTTAGATTATTGATGGTATGTGTCACCATTTCCTTACAAACGTCGGATAGGCTATCCACAACCTATTTGACGGATCCTCCATACTACTTCTGTCTGATAAGTTGTGGATAGCCTACATGGAACTTATCAGGAAGTAGTGAAACAGACCCTTACTGTTAGAACATTAGACAGCGGCTTAAGCGTAAAAATGTAACAGATCAACTTTAATACTAATTATATTTGCTACCTACCTACCTAACCTAACCTAACCTAACTGTCAAACGCGAGCGAAGCCGCGGGCAAATCAATTAAGAATATTAGAATGGGTTGGAATGATCATACTGATGCTACATACGACGCCACATTTAAGACGCGGCGTCCCAACGCGTCGCGGTTAGTAATGTCGTTATGATGGACGGTGTGACGTGTCAAAACAATAAATATATGCCCACTGATTAGATAATTGATGGCAGGTGTATTCGGGGTGCTGCTCAACGGTTGGCTGTTTGCCACGTTCGTCCACAGTCACCTACTTGTGTTTAAAAGTCACGTACTCGTACTTAATCTATGCTCGGCTTCGTTCGGCCGCAATTTACTCGGATTCCCATTTGCTGGATCATCCGCAATAGCTAAAAGGTAAAGATGATTCGCCATTCTTGTCTTTTCACTCCACTTTTTTCTCATTTAAACAGCATATTATAGTCTGCGGTTTAAAAATTATTTATTTTATTTATTGTCATTGTTCATTTTACTATTCCGCAAGTACCTAATCTTATTATTATGAGTACGTATTGTTTTTCTACTTCATGGTTTTTTTATTAAATTACAGATGGCTTTTTGGTCCAACTTCGTGTCAACTTTACGCATTTTTACACCAGTTTTTCGCCGTATTTCAAATAACTGCTCTATTTTGCATCGTCTTAGAAAGATACCTTTTAGCAAAATTCTACAAACTTGGTATGTTTATTATGTCTTTGTGTAATTTCATTTTTTTGCATCTTTATTTAATTATAGCCATCTATTTTATAACTGTTTTATAATTTGTACACCCGTTTTTAATAGCAATGATGTGATCTTGTTCCGCCTATTTTATCTTATAGTCTTTTATATTAATTTAGCCTCGACATAAAGGAAACAGTTACCTTGTCTGTACCGAATTATTATTGTCGAGTTTCTTAGAATTTCAGTAGTAAACAAAACATAAAAGCATTAGCAATAACACATTTTATATCCATATTTTATAAGTTCCTTCCGTTGGTTAAAATAATGTTTTTCTTTGTGATATGGTGGATTAAAATCCTGATTGTCTATTTCTGGCACATCGTAACAGTCACAAAGTAAAAAAAATTTCATGTTTTTAAGATCAGTGGTTTAGGCTGTACGTTTATTCCTCATTGTATATAGTTCAGGACAAGGGAATTTATATAATGATAACACCTAGATAATATTGTTTTTTTTTTTCAGAAAGATGTCTCTACTTCAAATATTATTGGACTCTTCTCGGAGTGTGTTGGGTAAACTCAGTGGTGTTCTCCGCTCCTCCTCTGTTCGGATATGGAGTATACTCCTGTGACTCCACGGGAACATCCTGCACCCTTATGTGGCCGTCGCTCGACTCTGGTGCAAAACAATTAGGATTTTCTGTACCATACGTTATAGTTTGTGGACTCATACCCGTTGTTGGGATGTAAGTTTTTTTTATTTCTTGGCATTGTTTTTTACTCATATAATTTGTTTTGTGTGATTCAGATAATTTTGTCTTACAGATTTTATTACATGGGAAAAGCTGTTCGCTTAGAAAAAATTTACTATCGTGGTCCGCATCTCAAAGATGAGAGTCGATTTACTAAGGTATAGAATTCATTAATTTATATTCATCAGAATTAATTAATTTTAATTCATCAATTTTTATTACTATTGACAACCTGTTAACATTAAGTATGTTAGCACTAATGAAATATCTTCCTATATTATTCTACTATTTACGATGTATATGTAATTTATATATTATTAATAGTTACTTAATTTTTAGACCGTCCATGCTTTAACCGTGATAACTCTAGCCCTATGGATACCTGCTGCTGTGTTAGCTGGATGGCAATGGCTTCCAGTACTTCTTTATGGCTATCGACCACACGTTCCACAAGTGTTAGCTATAGTAGCTCCTATTTCAGCTGAGGTAAGAATTATAAACGTTTATCAATTAAGAAGTACATACGTGTCAAATACAAAATAATTACAAAATGTACTTATGTACTATCCAAATAATTATTCTGCTTGAAACCAGTAATTTATGCTTAGTACGGCATCATGGGTCACAACAACTATGGCTACTGGTCAAATTGTACAAAATTTTGCAAGTATCGTTGTGTTTTGAAATTGACGTGTCTTTAATTTTTATTTTCAGATTTATAATAATAAAATAAAAATAGTTTAAATATATTTCAGGCGGCGACCAGTGTCCCAGTTCTCTGTTATTTAGTGGGGGATGATAGACTGCGAGCGGCGTTGATAGGTCGAATGCAGAAACAATATGCGCTGCTGCATCCTAAATATGCTAGAAAGTACCAACGAGACATGTACTAAATGAGACAAGCGATCTTTCCGGTACAAATGCGTCGATGCAGGTACTTGTTGGAAGAAGCAGGACCTGGTGGAAAATATTTAGGATGGATTAATTGTTACGTTCAAGAATATTTTGGTTCCAGCATTAAAGGGTTAAAGCATATTTCGTTTTTTTAATTTACGCTTTTCTCATTACGCTAGTTCTTAAAACTACGGCTGCGTCTATCTTGGCATAGCAAGGGTATAAACTATGAAGGCTTAGTAGATGCGAGGTTAAGAAACTGTGCGTCGTTTACAAAATAATGTTTTTACCCGACTGCGCCAGAATGAGGGTTATGTTTTTCGAGAGTATGTATAATTGTTTGGCATGCCCTGCAGGCTGGATAGATGTTGGCTTGATAGGTGTAGTTAGATTTGTATTGACTGTGAGAGTGACTCTAGAAATATCAAACTATAAAAAATCAAAATGGTGGATTTTGGCGCCTAATTCGAATTGCAATGATTCCTGCAGTCAGGTTTTCTGTTTTTGGACATTTAGCTTGTTGACATTAAATGATATCAAGGTTAATGATTTTCGGTTACAAGAAGTTTCAATAGTCCTTAAAATAGTATTTTATACTAAGAAAATTTTACTACTTGCGTTGAGGTATGTCAATCCTTCGAGAACTAGCTTTTGTTTACAGGTGGTATACGTCCTGTAACGTGATCTTGGGAACTGGAGCGTAAAGGAACCTGTGCCACTGCTGACATGGAATATGACACTCAGTTCATTACTAGTTAATGATCAGTAAACAGGTTTTACAAATATTCGATTTAGCTTATAAGAATGGCTGACTGCTTTTGGAGCGCAGTTTTTGATAGTGATTCAAGAAAAATCCTAGAAAATGGCAATGTTATTATTGGTAAGTTTTTTCCGACTGCCAAGAAAGCGGTTATGTTGTTGGCGATTATTTGTCTGTATATTTATACGAGTATTATTCTGTAGTACCTGATGATTATTGAGGTATATGTATAATCGGCTGATGATTGGCTCAACTATTTTAAGATGGGTCATGTTAAAAAAATTAAATATGACGACAACAGACGCCATTGTACAATCAGAGAAATTGAAAAAGATACAGATAGTTGATCTAAGTAATTTAGTCGGGATATGTCAAACCCAGTCAGACAAATCACGACTTACATGGAATTGACATATTCCGACCAAATGATATAGGTCCGTCAACTGGTTCTCTTTCAATTTCCCTCATGATACCTAGTGATTTTTTTTCCAATAGTTCATTTATATGGGTTTCAAATTAAAGGCCTCAGCAGTCAGCACAAGTATTTCAGAATGGTTTAACTCTAATAGTAATTAAAGAATGTTCAAGTTTTCGGCAGTCCATTTTTTTTGTTACATTTTTAATTCATATTTATTAACGTCACTGCATGATTTTGCAAAAAATATATTAAATGTATTAACATTTAAGGGCATATTGAATCTACTTGTAATAAATTATTAACTATTTTCAGCCTCGATTTCAGCACTTCTTAGTGGTTGGGTAACAGCAACTATTTTCTTCAGTAATTTAAAATCGGATTTGAGTTATCGTAATTTTGGATTTTTTACATTTGCATCATCTCTAAGATGTACAGTACAAGTTATAATGTATTTACTACTGTCTCCACATAAGGAAGGGTATGAATATTTTATTGCAAAGAATTTTAAAATTCGGTCTTATCACAAAAGATTTGAACACCCCTTGAACGGTTGTTGTATCAAAATTTGATATTGAAATTTTGGATTAATATAATATGTAATGTCTATAGACGCCCCACACCATGTTACTCTGTTTCCGTGCTAAGTACCAGAAGGCCTTGTGTTACAGGTACCAGACAGACATTTCAGACTTTTTATACTATATACATATTTAAGATTTTTATTTTTTAATTTTAATTTACCATTTATTGTACAAATAAAAAGATACAATTAACATGGAAAGACGACTCAAAGGAACTGCTTATTTCTAAAGAAATCACTTACAGCAGCCCTACTGAGAGAAAACTGACATAAGAGAAAACAGATATAGTGTGTGCACAATTAATATATCTAAGAACTTATTAGTTAAGTGTAACAAAATTAAATAACGATACACATATTAATTACACATCAAGACCCAGAAACAGTGTACATTTTTTGTTCCGTTGGTGGGATTCAAACCCGCGTCCTCCGACTTGAACTACTAACGTATCTAACCACTGCGTCACAGAAGTCGTCAAACTGTTTAACTGATGTTTAATCGTTTGTGGTAAGACAGTCAGCGCTAAATTAACAATTGGTAACCCATATTCTAGCTGTACCCATGAAATGCCATGTAACTTTCTTGGATTTTGGGAGTCATTCCTGTCGGTTTACGAGGTGGAGTGTCTCACTCATGTCTGTATAGAGCGTTATGTCGTAGCCAAATATATAGTTAATGGTAAGTTAGTTTGTTGTTTTAACTACCGCATTTTTTTTTCAAATAATACCCTATATAATAAGCCGTCGACCATGGACACTTGTAACATCAGAAGAGTTGCACGGACTTTTAATGACGGAATAGGCTGGGGAAATTTAAAACATCTTATCAATATTACTTTTTAGGATGGGAAATACAAAGAAACCACTACGGCCTGTATCAATTTCTGTGTGTGATATTTGCTGCGGCATACTCAACACCTCCCATGCTGGGAATAGGCAAATATGCTTTGGATTTCTCCTGTAACAATTGCATTTTGGATATGGTCCTTTCGGATACATGGGATAGATATGTAGTGGTTATTATTTATTTACTCCGGAGTATAAAATCTACAGGATTTATGTAAGTTATTTTGTTTAGAATACGAATTTATTTGTATTTAAAATAATTTTACCTTACTTGTTGAACCGACAGACGTTTCCCAGTCTGAGTTTTGACTCATGATCAACGCCGTTTCGCGCCAGTTTTCTGTGGTATCACTCCGGTCGAGCCGGCCCATTCGTTTCGAAGTATGGTTCTCCCATGACAAAAAAAAACGGCTTGTATGATGATCGAGCCGATTAAAAGCGATCATACAATCATCGATTGTAGATGTAGAACCTGCATTAAGTATAAAATACGCACAGTGTATAAAAATTTAAAGTCGGTTCAGCAATTTAGAAGTTTGTCGCGGACAACCTTCGATCAAATATTATGAAGATTCACAGTTGCCGTCTAAAAAGTGACACCGGCAAAACCGCGCTACTCCGCTCCTAGTCGTTCCGAGACCGCGATTTCGACTTTTGTGCGTTTGTGAGCTTTAACTTATTGAGTTAAGTTTTATTTTTCAATACATTTGATTTTGATTTAAGTTGTTTTGTGTCAGATAGTCTTGGTGCCATTATTTTATTTAATTCGAAAGGGATACATATTCATCTTATTAATATTTGATTGACGCGGACAAGAGACAAGCATCATGTGCAACGAGGGAAATTTTAAGAAAGCCAGTTGATGGATCGATGTCATTTGGTCGGAATATGTTAATTCCATGTAAACCGTGATCTGTCGGCTGTTTAACTTAGCCCGACTAAATGAAATAGATCCACGATCTGTCTGTGTTTTAACTTCTCTGATTGTACAATCAAGGGAGCTTAACAAGAGCCAGATTGGGGATCTCAGTAAATTGGTCGTGGTATGTAAAACCCAGAAATTTTCACTAACATGGAATTGGCATATTCCGACCAAATGACGAAGGTCCGTCAACTAGCTCTCCTTTAATTTCCCTCGTAGTACTTTTATAATATACAAATTATAAGAATAACATTAGACCCAATAAACAAAAGATAATAAATAAAAGGGGCACGAGATAAATCTCACGATATCTCTCAAGAAGAAATCAACGTTCCTCGAAAGGGCAACCCCCTTACTTTATAATCGACCTCGTTTTATTGATAATAATAATAATAATAATAATTATTATTATTAATTTAATTATGTACAAATTAATGTTATCTAGATTGCGAAAATTCTATTTAATTTTTAGGATAGTGATGTTGATTTGGGCTCACCAGCGAGAGGCCCGATTCAATAGTTACAAAAACTATGCAAGCGTCTCCAGGTTTACTAAGGTACGAAATATATAACTTAATTTTGTTTTTACCAATTTTGTTTGTTTATTTTAACTGTAAGTGTTTTTTGTAGAATGTCATGAAAATAACCATTTTAAACATTTCTCTGTGGCTGCCTATAACGGTAATAAGAGGAGGGGTGATGTTATTTTCTTTGGTGTACAACTACCTAGAATTTGTACCGACTTCGTTTTGGATACAATGGGCCATATGGACGCAGTGGGTTCGTATTTTTTCACATAAAAAAGTCTACAGCCTTACATTTACCTATTCATTTTTAGAAATTAGATAAAAAGTTAAAGGAACCAATTTATACGCATAAATCATAATATTATTACTTTGTTGAATATTTATTGTTAAAATAAGATAATAATGTTATAGGGGTCAGCTGCAGTGACGGCTCTCACTATGTTTTATTTCGACGAAACTCTGCGGTACAAAATGAAAATCATATTTCTGACTGGTGATAGTCAAAAAGAAAGGAAAAAAAATTAATTGTGTCCATTTTTTAAAAGTGACATTTTTGATTACCTGCGATCTTGAGCTACTTAATTGAGGGTAAAACATTAGATTGCTATTTTTACTTTATTTGCTTGTAATGTTTTAAATTAAAAATGTTTTAAATTTTAATAATCATTTTGTATTCAATTCGAATAGAATCGGCTAGCTTAGTAAAACAGTTAACAAAATGTGTTAAAATGAAAATCTGTATTATTTTGTATATTATTTTTATGTACAACTCATTATTAATAATTCGATCACATTTACTTAATGACAAAATAATACGTATTATTTGAAGTCTTACATCACATAACTTTACATCACATTTACACATAAACAATAAACTTATTATAACATACAATAACAAAATTGACCTAAGATAACACTTTATTGCTTTTGTATTCTAGTTTATTCACTGTAACTTGGCACGAGACTTTATATAAAATCTCAGAAATTGTATGAAATTCCGTGTCAAGTTATTTTGAACCGACCAATGTTCATTATAAGTATCGCATACATAAATTCCTCGTAGCACTAGTTACGCTCTACGAAAATGCTACGAAGTTCAAATAATCTTAATAAACATATTTTTACTCGTTATATGCATCATAAAATAAGTGAGAATTAAGTATATGTCTGTCATTAACTTTGTGACATATTTGGATTAAATACACAAAAATGTTATGAGTGCAGATTTTAAGAGACAAAATTCTATCTCTTTAAAGTTTTTAATAGAACTTTTGAAAGAGTTAATTTTTTTTAATATTGGTTTAAATGAAAATACATTATATCACTTAAGCCTACTGTATGATAAAGCATTGCCGTTAATATTGTCTGAATATTCGACGGAAGTATTTTGAAGGTTTGGTGAAATTACATGATATTTAAGACTTTGAGCAGGAAATAGGGAGTAACTAGCTTTTGATACACAAGGTCTGACTTTGGACCTCAATTCCTGTTTAGATGTTGGTCCACGTTAAGGCTATATACAAACTTACACGATATTCTGATAATCACTAGTAGATACTAAGGTAGTAAATGTAAAGTGTATAAAATTGTAAAAAGTCGAAGTTGTGTGAAAGACAAAGTGTTGCTTTTTGGCATGGCACAATAGAAGATAATAGTATCATATTTGGTATTTAATTGTACTTATGTACATAATATAGTATACTTATTTATTCGCTTAGCTTAAAGTTAGAGGTATTTTACATGGGCTACAGAAAGTTAAAGCGACATTTTACAACTGGTGTTATTTTGTGTTACTTACACCGTGTCTAGATTTACCAAAAATAATAATTAATAGCAGTATTACAATACGTGATTGGGTTTTTAATCCTATACAGTGCAAGTGGGTTAGCCAAGATCTGAAAGTTTGCTCTTCCTTGTAGAATCGTCAAACAAAATGTATAGAAATGACATAAGGCGTAACGAACGCTTCTTTCATTTCCATACATTTTATTTGGCAATTCGACAAAGATGCGAAAACGTTTAAATCTTGGGTAACCCCCCCCCCAGGATACAGGATACAAACTTCTTAAGATAATAAAAAATAGAAACCAATTTAATGTAACGTAAAGATTATTTACTAAAAAAGAGCCTCGAAATTTTATTTCACAATGTTGATGCTTGCGGCAAGAAATTTGGACTTTTTGTACTAAATGGTTTGACCGTCTGAATTAGGATGACGTTTCTCTATATACACAAAAGTTTTCTTAAAACTATAATCCTATATGAATATTTAAATCGCTTATGATTTTATCATAATTTCCTTTTTCTTTAACTATAACAACATATATTTACACCATATAACCTGTGCGACTTAACTGGGCACATGACCCTGACAAATTCATTTTGAAAAAATATAAAAAACATACCGAAATGTCCAAAAACAGCAACACAAAAGTAGTAAAAATATTGATGCTTGTATCGGTGACAATTAGTTAGTTTTCTATTGATGTTTTTGGACATTTCGTTGTTTTTTAAATTTTTCAAAATGACTTTGTCTAGGTCAAGTGCCTAGTTAAGATGCCCTGGTAATACATTGGAATGACCTCGCATAAGTAACATTAATGACACATCATTTAAAACTACTAATATTATTGTGATATGAACAATTGAACATACAACATTCACTCGTTACTGTAAGTGTCCTCGGTGGAGTATTTTGACGAAGGTGTAGAGGGGCTGTTGAGCACGATAATAGGTGGGTGCTTCGCCCCTCTGGAGTTTTCCTGCTAAATCTGTTCCAGCACCGTATCCTGCATCCACCTCTGGCGGTTATTGCGCTTCTCTATCACGGGTATGAGAAAGAGAATCACTCCACTGAGGGAAATCGTTCCACCAGCGACGAAAAATCCGGGCGAATACGACTGTAAAGTGTCGTAAAGCCAACCTGGGAAAATGACAATGTTATATTGAATTGAGCTGTTTGTTTATAGATATTATAATCTTATCATTGGATTTAGTAATGCTAGCGCCCCCAGAAAATGCATCGTATTGGCTTATAGAGATTATATTGTTGCTATATACGGCTTCGTGCATAATCTAAGACGTGTTTCTTATGTGACCTACATATCTATTTATGGATACTAGAGGTCGCCCTGTGGTTGAAATTCGACCATAAATATTTCTGAATTCAAATACAGACTTCAATTTGGCATAAAGGTCTTGATACCAGGCCATTAAATTAAAAAAAGACACAGACTTCAACCATAAACAAAAGAGAAATTTTCTGTATGATTATCGTGTCATGTCAAAATATTGTAGTGTGCGTATTGTTGTGTGCGTATCGTTTTATTTATTAAAAATATACAAAATGTATATTTTAAAATTATATTGGTATTCCACGCTCTTTCTCCATATCAACTATAACTGGGAAAAAAATCATGTTCTTACATCTACGCGTCTTTCGTAAAATTCTTTATTCTTGGATATTTTTAATAAATTAAACGATATGCACAATACAATATTTTGACGTTTTAGTACACGAAATACTCTTTTGTTAATGGTTGAAGTCGGTGTATTTTTTTATAAAATTTAATGGCCTGGTAACGAGACCTTTATTGAACTCTGTGATTGAATCCATATTGGCATAAATCAAATTAACTCTACCAGCAAATGGTGGTCCAATAAGGGACGCGATTCCTTGAAACAGTAGAAGCAGTCCAAACGCATTGGTCAGCTTCTCAATGCCGAGGAGGTCGACGAGCACTACGGAGGTGAGGCCGACGTAAGCACCGATCGTGAAGCCGAACACGGCGGCATACATCGCCAAGCCCCAAAACTCCCAGCACGCCATCGCCATTGCGGTACCTGGAATTATTAGTAAAATCTTTATTCGTTTGCAAAATATACAGCATCAAAACGTTATATCGAATATTTAAATTGAAGTTCTTACATTTCTTTTTATAATAAGTACTTGTACCATAAGATTGTTTTATATTACATAAATTGTTTCATTTTTAAGTAGCGGATCTACGTTATTTGGCAGGAACCAGAGATGCTGCAATACTAATTGTGATTTGACAGTAGCACTTAACATTACTCTAACTAATGCAGTACTTCCAAGATCTGCCTTATATATTAATTTACATTATATAATAATAGCACGCTATCAATACGAAGCATTACTTACTTATTCCTGCAATTGTAAGGCACACGTTGTAAGCCAGCAACCTGTTGACCCAAGGTTTGTCGCTGATGTACCCCAGGACTATTCTGCCAACTAAATTAGCAGCCCCGATGATAGATATTAAGTATTCTGGATTTTCAACTCCCAATTTTTTGCTCATATCCACTGTGTAAACGTACGGTATATAAAAACCTATGCTCGTTAAAAAGTTCGATAAACAAAATAGGACGAATATTGGATCGACGAGAAGAGATATATCCAACATCTCCGCTAACGCAGCTTTAAATTCTTCCGAGCACGGGAGCCACCCACAGTTCTGTTTGCGCTCCTCTGTTTTCACCGAAATCTGTATTCTCTCAGGCGACGCTCCACGGTACCTCGCCAGACTCGTCATACTTCCTTGATATAATACATCCGGCCGCTGCATTATTCCACTCCCCTGTCGAGATTGAGCCAAGCTCCTTTGATCCTGCGAGTCGTTGAGTATAGGCTGCGATAACGTCAATCTAGAGACGTCCTCGTCCACTTTCCCGTTCGCCCGGGCCACGTGTTCGGAGCTCTGCGACCTTTTCAGAGGAGATTTTTGTGATTTAGGCAGCATCGGCTCAGTCACCGGGCTCTGCACTCGCTCCGGTACCGGTCGGAACATGATCCCCAGAGGAACGCAGTTCAATATGAACGCGCCAATCAGGGCCATAGCACCACGCCATCCGAAGTTGGATATCAAGGCTGAAGTGATCGGAGGAAATAAGAACGTCCCTAGGCCGGATCCGCAAACAGCGATACCTGAAAAATGTAAAGAATGCGCATAAAATACATTACAACAATAAATAAAACAAAAAAACTTTGTCTTTCCTCTGCACTAAAGTCCATCAATAGTAAATATATGTTTATTTATTTATTAAAATAATAATATTTGTGCATGCCTAGTTTACAAATTTAGCCGCCTTTTGTGTTTAGATACATAGTTTTAAGTTCTAATTTATTTTATTTCTAATGTGTAAATGTAATAAAAATATTCTTCATTCCTTCATTTATTACAAAAAGAAACATACCTGTAGCAAGGCTTCTGTAGCGTTCGAACCAAACTGTGACGCTGACGATAGCGGGTAAGTAAATAAGGCCGAAGCCGAAGCCGGCGCCGACACCGATGGTGAATATGAGTGTGGTGACGTTGTTGGCGAAGGCAGACAGCACCACGCAGGCGGAGGAGAGTAGGGCGCCGGCCACCGTCACCGTCCGACATCCCCAACGGTTCACAAAAGAGCTGGATAATGGACCTGTAATGAGTGCGTTTTATTTGTAAGAATGTCTTCATTACATACTAAATAAATAACCAAAGTGTTAAGATTTTTTTATAAAATTAGATGGCAAACGTCAAGTGACTCGCTTGATGGAAAGCTACTACCGTCGCCCATGGACGCTTATAATATGAGAAGAGTTTTAACGGTAAGAGAATAGGGATAGGAAACAAGGTGCAGAAAGTTGTCTCTTAATTATTTAACGAAACAAATCACAGCGTTGTTTACAACGATTATTTATCTGTGATCATGATATTTCTCCGGTCGAGTCGGCCCATTTGTACCGAAGCATGGCCCCTCCACGGCAAGTGTACGTCAGAGCACAGTATTTTGTCTTTATTCAGCTACTTTTGTATCGCATCAGCCGAGTAGCACTCAGAATAATATGACAAGAATCTGACATAAAGTTCAGTCTATCCGCATCATCCAAATATCTATAATCGATAACTGCGGCCATGACGAAAATAATGCGACGAATGAGATATAACTTACCTGAGCTTAGCGTGACGCCGACCATAATGGATACGATCCATGCCGTCTTGCCTTTGCCTTCGTTAAAATAGGTCAGGAACTCCGAGTAGAACACCCCGAACGAGTAGGTCATGCCGTCAGCTGGAAGGGACAAATAACCGGTTAATATTAATGACGATAGTTTTTTGGAGTTTTGTCACGTAGTTTGTGAATGTGTTATCAGGGTCTGAATAAAAAATCTCATATATTATATACTGAAATAAGATCGTTAATAAAAAAATATTTAAATATTTTTGTGTTGGTTCGTTTATCAATTACATTTATAAAAGTTAGGAAGAGCATAAGATCAAGCTACGATCGTCGGAGTCGAGCAATAATCAAAAAAATACGTGGACGTAGTCGCGGGCAGAAGCTAATTTATATATAAAAATGTACATATATAAAGTTACCTACTAAACAAACTTAGCCTTTCACATTTTGTGCGTGTTCTTTATACATTTAGGACGAATTTCCCTAATGATTAAAGCAGTATTCGTATTAAGGCTTGCCACGACGACCTAATATTTAGGTCTCTATTTATATTTAGCCTTCCCGCTGCTTTTTATGTTACCTTGAGGTTTGTAAACTTAGATACAACCCCAAATGTAACAAATAATGCTAAATAATAATAATACTAATTACTCTGTTAAATGTTTAGGTAAATTTATATTTAATATTACTAGAACTTAATATTAAATACGAATTTGATATTACGTTTTTAATATTACATATTTCGTATTTAATATTACTAGAACTTTTCAATTTATGTCATGTAAAAATATTGTTGTGTGCGTTTTGTTTACTACATGTATGAAAGATTACAGCATATTTTCAAATAATATTGGTATTCCACGCTCTTCCTCCATATCAACTGTAACTGGGAACATCTAAGCGTCTTTCGTTAAAAGGGGTACAAGTTTTTCCGCTCGCGTATTAATATATAAATAAATGAGTGTGTTTGTTTGTCTATTTTTCACAACCTAACGAAGCAGGCAATCAACTTAACATTTGGCCTTAATAAATAAGGATGTAGAGTCACATAATATACAATTGAAAATTGCAAAGGAGGCTTAGAGATATTTCTGTATTTCACTTAAAGATTTACAAGACCGGATTTTGAAGAAGTCCGTATATTTCGGTGTAATTGACTGACAAACATCCAAATAAACGCTCACATTTATTATGTATGTACACGTAAAATTTCCATAAACATTTTTTTTCAGGAAAGTTGCTTGCCGTTGCTTGCGGGTATTGTGAGTTGTTTATCAGAGAGACTTTGTAAAGTAGGTTAACATGATAGAGACGTTACAAGCGTGTCGAAGTGACATGTCCCACGTGGGACAATAGCGTGGGCATCCATCGGACAAAGGCACGCGTCCGAAGAATCCCCGCTGGCAACTGCACCACCTATAAATAGGAACTCATATTCTATGCTTTTATCACACTGATTTATAGACGTGATTTACCGATGTCGATTTGATGTTAATTGGTCATCATTCAGAGAAATTGCTATTATTAGAACGTACTATTAATTATATCATCGGCTAATATTAAGTTTAGACGCTTTCATCGCCGGTTGATCTTGGGCTTATTTTTTTTAATTCTTAAAAATGGAATTTTAAAATAGACATTTATATTCCTACAATCATTCAAATAATAACATTATAAGTAAACTGAAAAAGTTTTTGTACCTAAGAATGTACGGACTTAAAAAATAAAATTATAAAAAGAAAACCTTTTCCAAGTCGACCCAATCTGCAGAGTATACCCAGCAAACTGATAGCACATTGCCACGTTGGACGGCATAGAAATAATATTATTTACATTTATAAATTATAAATTACCTTTATTTCTAAGCACCTAATTCAATTAAAAGAAAACCTAAAGCTATCGGACGTATATATAATTAAAATCACGTTTTTGTGATAAATAATTTGAATTTGCTAGGGGCCATAGATAAGATACCGTAGCCGATATGCCTGTGAGTATTCCATCATAAAAATAATTGTTATTATTGTTTAAGTTTATGAGCTACAGATTTATATATTATAGATATAGATAAAACACCGATTATAACATAGATATAACACGGAAATAGAATTTACAAAATTGACAAATCATTTTTTTACTTTTATGTGAAAATATCACAAAATTAAATTACAGCCAATCTCACGCAAATAAATTAATGTAAGGTATTTTGTTATGTCTTCAATACAATAACAAACAAATTGCAGGTGGGGGCATTTCATTCATGTTTTATTTTTAAATATAATTTATTATTTATATTCCTATTTATAACTTATTTTTTCATCTTATGCCAAGGTACATGGATGGATTGACACATTTTATTACTATTCTAAAATTGTACAGTATTTATTAATTTACAAAATAGGTTGCTAACCGGAAAATTTACCTCCCTAAAAACAGAATATCGTAATAAAAAATATCGAAAAACCAACAAAGAATCGTTTATAAGTACAAAGTCAGCGATCCCTTTATCACATGGCTCCATCCGATAAAGAAAGAGGAAATTGGACTAGGCAACAAAGTGCCAAAAAGATAATACTTAGGGCGTGTTTCAGGGGGGGGGGGGGGGGGGGGCCGGGGGGGGGGGCCGGGGGGGGGGGGGAGGCGCGCTCTGTATGGTGCTAGTTTAGAAATAAACACTATATTGTATCGGAATGTCTTGATTTATTTTATCTCCGTCCTATAACCTATAAGAAGTGTTGTTAATTCAATCTAGTACAGCTGTACCATAGAGGATTGGTCTATGATGGTACTATATATTTATTTTCGTTCGTTTTGTTAAAAAACGAATTGTTTTAATAAAACAGTTACTGCAAAATCAATTTAAATTAATTGTTAAATTACTGTTTGGGAAAATAAGAACTTATTTTCAATAAAAATATAGCAATTCATTGTGTAATTTTTCTCTCTTATTTTGTAAAACAGTAATTTCACAAATAATTTAAATTGGTTTTAAAGCAACTTTTTTATCACAATTATTCAATCTTTTTAAGTTCTAAAATAAATTGCAGAGCAATTACTTTTCTATAACGACCTTTTTTAGGTCTACAGGTTTTACATATTTTTAACACATTTTCAACACAAATGTTACAAAATTTCAACAATACAAAATTCGTATTATTTAAACATTCCATCTTAGATGTCGACGTAATAATATTAATATGAAATAAATACATATATTAAAGAAATGCAAAGACAGTAAACATGAGAAAATGTTTTTATTTTCGATGTGTATTATTTAAAAATTACACGGAGCTTTGCCGTTAAATTATTTTTAACGTCCTTGTAATATTTCAGTTAACGATATTATTTCGCAGGATTGGAGACAACTTCCTCCTTTTAAAATAAATAAAATAGTGGCACCAGGACTATCTCACACAAAACAACTCAACTCATAATCAAGTGTATTGCAAAATAAAACTTGCTGACAATCGTACAAAAGTTAAAATCGCGGTCTCGGAGCGGTAAATCGCGGTCTCGGAGCGGTAAATCGCGGTCTCGGACCGGTAAAGCGCGGTCTCGGACCGGTAAAGCGCGGTCTCGGAGCGGTAAATCGCGGTCTCGGACCGGTAAAGCGCGGTTTCGCCAGTGCCACTTTTAAGACGGCAACTTATAATATTTGATCTAAGGGAGGCACCAACATTTTTTTTCGTTTTGTAAACCTGTGTTATTTGCTGGGTGCATGTCAAAATACGGCGGACCAAACGTAGTTTTGACATGTCTAACGGCCACCTACAATTTAAGGCGTCAATTTCTATGACACCGACTTCCGAGAGCTCCTTTTTTGCAAACCGTGCTTGCTTTGCGCCTAACGAATAAAGTAATAATTATTACAGGAGTTGTAAATAAAATCAGTTTAATTATCAACATAGTTTATTAAACAATGACATATTATATACAAGTATATGTACATACTTGGTCGTGGCCAAACCTAGCCGGCAGCCGCGCTACGAACACATCATCGTCACCCCGCGACGACCACGGTACGCGCCGCACGGTACGCGCCGCACCGTACGCGCCGCGCCGTACGCGCCACGCCGCTCGCGTCCAGAGCTCTTATAATGTTTTCAAACTTTAATTTCGATCGACGGAGTACACACTAATTCACCCGAAAATTGTTTCAAGACAAGTTTAGTTACTGTGTTATATTGAAGGTTTGTAAACTTGTAAAGTCTATATCGAGTACAGCTCTGGAGGCGTGTGGCGCCCTCTCAGTGGTCCAGGTGTACGTATACGTACGTACGTACAGTACGACGGTCTCGTTACATATTAGAATCTGCATCGTTTAGTTCACCGATACCAACTCGCCCGTCCACCACTCGTCGGCTTTATAACAGACGGAAATGTTTAGTATCAACTCATACTGGCACAGAGTCGTGAGGCTTCATGTTTTCGATTACATAATATATTCGCGTATTAAATAACAATAACAAAGCGCCCAGTGTGAGTTGAACCTTAGTGTATTTTACAAATCGGCGGTCGGGAACCGCCTACATTCAATAGTCCAAAATAAGCGTTTACTTATCGCATGATATATTTTTATTTATGAAAATAAAAATAAAAAAACCTCATCCTTTTTTGAAGGTCGGTTAAAAAATAAATGAACCATATACGCGTTGGGGTCATTCGTCAGTATTAGACAAAGTTGAATATTTAAATTGAATCCCGACCCTTTTATGTGAAATTCGATGTGTGTTATGTAGAGAAGTAAACGCTTATCCTAAGCCAACGAGTAAGCTCGGGGCCCTTAGCCAAAACGTTTTCGTTATCCCCTCTTTTTAGAATCGCCGATCAAATATGTGTGCCGAACGTCATATTATTATAGAACGCTAATAAAGTTCATTTTGTACATTTTTAATCGGAGATTCTATAAATAAACGTTTACAAAAAAGTATTAGCTAAGGTCTCTGACATCTCGTCGTACTCGGTGCTCATTGGTCGCTCACAATCGGTATCACCCAGCAGTAGCTCATACTTCGACTTCGCTTCGTTAACCTTATACATAATGTTACATCTTACTGTGTAATGAACATAGATCATAACGCGTTCACATACAAGGAGACCTAGAGCCTGTTTCAGCGCTTACTGGATAAAGTTTCTAATAGTCCACAACTTTTTTAACAAATGTTGTGTGGAGAATCTGTCAAAAAAAGTTGTGGATATCAGAAACTACACCAGCGAGCGGTGAAACACAGACCCCCACATAAATAAGTTTACTGATACTTATTCTGCTGTCTCTTATCGGCAAGATAACCTGGCAAGGAGACTTTATCATGATGTCTACTTGAAGTATTCGACTCCAACGCACAACATTTTATATAAAGTGTAAGACTGCGGCTCTCATTCCTAAAGCCGTATGATTTTACTTTGACTATTTTCACAATTTTTTTGTAAATATTCTAAATCCCCTTGTGTATGATCGCGCTGCTGGTTCCCGTGTTCCCGTCCTCGTGTATCGGCCTCTCCTCTCCGTTACGTGAATAACAAAAATATCGTGAACTATACATTAACCGGACTATTACATTATATATTGTATACCGACTTGTGCACAAACGTTCGGAGTATGATTACCTGTGTATATAATATGTATACTGTACATACTAACGCTACCAACTTATATACAACAGTACAACACGCCGCCCCAGCGCCGCCACCGAACACGATAAATCTACTGATTTATCCTCCAAACTAATATACAAACTTTAGCTCTCGTTTGTAGTATAGCGAGATACAAAACTTTAGTTCAGCTTATACATTGCGTAAATATATATAATATATGTATATACTGTGTATATACGTCCGCCAAACACATTCATGTGAACGCTTTCCACATTCGAATGTTCACCAAAACTATTTACCCGGTTACTAATGTGTTTGGCGAACGCTACAGTTCGAATTTGAAATTATTACGATGAGTCATTATCATTGTCTGTTCTTAAACAGAGTTAACTCAATAGGGAATATGCGTCTAAAACCAAATTTATTGAATACAAATTATTATGATAGTGATCTAAAAGATATACAGAACGACGAAAAATCTCTGAATTCTGTTGAGAAAGGGTTAATTTAGTTTCGTGGACGGCGGTGTGGGACGACGTACACTATATATACAACTGTACACGACGCCACTCTCGTGGACGTGTTATAGCAACTCGGACGCCGCTAGACCAGGTACTCCACCATACTCGTATCGCAGTACATTTTATTATCGCTCTTTATATTTATTTTTTTCTAAGACTGACTGTGAGTTGAGCGCTTTTTTTCTTTACTCGCAAGTAACTATTCAGCGGAGATTTCTGGCATTTTCGCGAACACGAATTGTCGTGTGCGATGTTTCATAAATGTCTATTTACAATCTAGGAAACGCTGAAGAGTTGACTCTTACAGATAATGAGATGCTATACACGCCCCGACGACGCACAGCGACACGGTCGCGCTACAATATCTGTCGCAGCGACGTCGCGACGATGTCGCTGCAGCCCTCCGCTGACGTCACGACGTTTCCGGTGAACACTGCGAGCTTCGCCGTCCCCAGCGATTGTGTGACGTCACCACCGCGCGCAACCTCACACCACGACATCTGGAAACGACAAAATACACGTTACGTTGATAAAATGTTTTATTTGCAAATTGATATAAACTGACACTTCGAAACTATATCTCTATGTGCAAGATCTACAATCATAAAATTTATTTATAATCTAAATGACCCTTAGAATAATGTTGCACAAAAATTTACTTCGCAAGAATCGTACATGTTTCCGGAACATAATGTATCTTATATCATCGGTGTGAAAATATGAATTTAGATTTTTCTTATCATCAAAATGTAGGTCTGTTAAAAATGTTGAAAAGTGAATATAACTTCAAATTAGTACAAAAACTGCGAAAAGTAATACTCACAGAGATCGCGCCTCACGCGTAGTTCGGGCTGTGTCCGCGACTGGGGACGAACATACATACATTAGCATTCACACAAAACAACTAGTAACTAACACTAAACTGGAAACTCTAGTTCGCCGGCGACTTCACTATTGAGATGAATATTTATCTCGTCGGTTGAAGATCGTGTAGTTTTTTTTAAAAAAATATTTCAGGTTTCAGGGACAACAATGTCTAGTGTTGTGATCTCTCAAAGCCAACTGTGTGTAATCACCTGTGGTGTGGCGAGTAGAGCGCGGAGAGCGCTCGGGGACTGCGGCGCGGGCTCGGGCTCCGCCCCCCGCCCACACCGACGCCGCCGCCGCCTGCACATACAATACACGTTCTGAATGGTTATATTTATCGTTATTAGAGTCTAATTTTATGAAACTTTTGCTGAGTTATGTTGTATACTTACATGCCAGATTTATTTTAATTTTAAAATTTTAAGTTAACAAAACTTAAAGGACACGGTAACACGACATTCAATCATACCGATCTACATAAGAAAACTGTTTCTCTCAATTTGGTTAGCAACACGAGGCAATGTGGCCGAAACGCCAATAATATCTTTTTATATATTATTTAGGAAGACCAACAGATAATATTAAGACTCTTACGTGGATGTCTCGGTGGCGGCGTGTGTCTGTCGATGCGGCGTTGCCCCGCCCCGCCCAGCGTCAGCGCGGCACCGCCCAGCCGCAACTCACCCCCGCTCAGCCGCAGCTCCCCACCGCTGAGGGAGAGCGCGCCGCCGCCCAGCGCCAGCGACCCGCCGCCCAGAGACAGGGTCCCGCTGCCGGCCACGCTCAGCGCCGACGGGCTCGGGCTGGCGCGACTCCGCATGCCGTACTCTGCGCGTAATACACTCCAAGTATTTATCAGCACTCAAAGCAGTTCTGTATATCAAAATATCTTAAGCGTCTATGGTAACGGTTCGACGATGTTCTTTAAAGGTACCGACAGGCGCTAAGATCGCAAGGCAAAATCGCCATTTTGTGACGTCATTCCGGGTTTAATCTGTTTTTCTGTTTATTGTCTAATATCTTAATTATTCTGTAAAAACTTTTCCTATAACTGCTGTAGAAGTATTTATGTCGTGTCGGCGTTTACCCATCAACCAACGAACAAAGAAGTCGAGAGACTTCTTTGTTCAACACGTCGATTTCTGCAATTTACGGATGTTAAAATATTATGTAGTTTTTGTGTATATTTTTAATTGGGTGAGCATTTAATCCTCGTTTCTTGTATAGTAATGAGCGTTAGGTATTTTGGCAGGTATGAACAAATTTAAATGATACACTTCCAAACTAATATTGGAAAAAAACGTCAACGAACGTCAACCAAATTAGACTGAATTTTGAAAATATTTATCAAAATAATTCTTTTTCGCTATTTCCAAGACGTTTTACTGAAAGAAATACACGAAAATAAATATAATAGCTACACAATATACAAATACAAAAACGAACGATGTTTACGCCGTGCAGTATGTGGTGAATCTATTTGCTTGTCCATGTCATGGAATCTTCACTCCCCATGCGGGTCTTGCAAGATATATTTTAAAAGCCAATGGAATGTTTCCGCCTACAAGAAAATTGCAACCGGTATCGCCGGCCACAAACCTTCCTGGACAATTTTGTTTAGTTATCCGTATTTTATACTTTTTTATTCCCTAGTTTTATCATTTTCATTTCTTTTTTTAAGGCTCTTTAGGTACTTTTA